>CAUYON010011561.1:0-53894 GCA_963573935.1 Arctocebus calabarensis
GTCCCAGGGTAATAAACCCAGGTGGCAGTTTTTTTAAATGCATAATTGAAAGAGGGCCAAGAATGGTAAAAGTGCAGGAAAAAAACCAAAGCCTAACAATGGAATTAAAATTCACTCTTTTTGACCTATTGTGATCTCTGAGATTTTTTTCTTGTCTAGTATTTGTTGATGGGTATTTCCCCACTTTCTAGTAGTTTCCTAACATACCAGTGCATGGCAGTATTCAGACAAATACTTGAGGGGCCTTCTACAGATCTTAGAGAATCTTCCTCTGTTCCTTCCTGTCCTTTATGGTACTCTGTTGTACAGATGCACAGGCCTTGGTTCTTCCTATAATTGTAATTTCATCTGCTTACCTTGAGGAGACTTCCAGGCTCCATTGAGGTTCCCTCTTCACATAGCATGACCTTGAAGTTTTCTCTAGGCAATAAGATGGGGAGTTATAGGATGCACTTTGTATGTTGCCTTCTCGTAATTTAAAGATAACTCTCCCACACTGGTTCATGCACAATATTTTGAGACTTGTTTCATATATTTTGTGCAGTTTTATAATCATTGTAACTAAGAATAAATCTGCTCATTGTTATTTCATCTTGATTAATCTGGCATCTTTTGATTTGTTATGTGGGGCATTAATTCTAATATTTAAAAGATAACTTTGGTTCAGCAAAAGATATTTAAAATGTTATAAATTAAGCAAGCAAAATTGTTAATCTTCAGGGGAGGACAAAAGTCTAGAATATTTGTATGTGAGCAAAGTTAAGTTACCTGCATAAAATAACTCTGCATACTTCCATTCTTTTTTCACCAAAGCTGGAGGGAAACACAAAAGAAGACCTTGAAGATCTGCATAAGGAAATCAAGAGAAAGCTACTCAAATTCGAGCTGAGATAAGGTCCACCGAACAAAGTTTTCATCAGCATGAGAGCGGGAATCCAACTTCTGTACATCTTCAGATAAAAAGAACCCACCCCTCGGTACTGTCTGAGATGTCTGTGGAGACCACGGCAGAGTGAACTGAATCATAGAGTCTATGTTGGGAGTGCAGCACAGGAGCCCTTACCGTGCCTGCTGGAAATCACTGGGAGGACAACCAGGGATGGTCCAAAGTGCAAGAAGGATTATGATGTGGATTATCTTTTTGTAATTGTATTGTTTGTGATTGTTAGAATTATCCTACCAACAACATTGCCATGGCATCCATATCCCAAGAACTGTTTACCCTTGGAGCCTGAGACTACATTTGCAACAAAATCAACATCCTGACCCTTCGTGAAGGAATCTTAGACACTGTCGCTGGGCGCTGAAGTCCTAATTATGAATTCAAGGAGAAAGTACAACAGAATGTCTTGTCTAGTGAAAACACTGCACGCAGAATGGATGTGATGAGTGAACGGAAATGTGCTTGGACTCTAGCACACCATAGAACTTTAACAATGTGAAACATGTTCCTATGGCCATGAAATAAGGAATTTTTGAATATTTCAATTTTTGAAACATTTTTTCTCATTTCTCGACTTTTATTATTTGAAATATAGAAAAATTAAAAGGTTAGTACAATGAACCCCCATATGCCTTCTGCCCACCTTTAACAATTGTTCATATTTTCCTGTATTTCTTTCTGTATACTTTAAAAAAATTATTTGTTATTAAATCACAACTTTGTACATTGATGCATTTATGGGGTTTAAGCATACTGCTTCCATCACAATTATACTCAGTTCTTAATACTTCTGAAATGTACCATTGCATCAAGTACATTATGTGAGGTCCCCCCAAATGCCCTCCCTCCTCCCATATCCCTAATCTCCTTTTCTTGTTCTCCTCTTCCCTTCTATTTTCTGGACTATAGTCACGTTTTACCATTTGTAGGAATGTGTAGATGATTATATATTGATTTCATAGTAGTATTGAGTACATTGGAAACTTTTTTTCCCTTTTTTGAGATACTTTATTGAGAAGAATGTTCCAGCTCCATCCACGTAAACATAAAAGATGTGATGTCCGATAGACACATTTTACAATTATGATTTCAGCATAGATTTTTGGGGTTTTTTATATAGAGCACGAGGACGATGAAATAAAGAAAAATTGTGAGATTGGATTCATACCAAATACACTCACATTCAGACTTAAAATGATATGAAATGCAGATTTCATGCTAATTAAAATTATTGTATACAGAAAACATGTTCCGATATTATATCTTTCATATTTTAGTACATGCACACATACTATTGTGAGTTCATAATCATGATGTTGTCAAGTTTTTATGCACAAAAGGAAAACTTCTCTATTATCTAAAATGACAAATACCCAATAGTCATCCCTGTGTCTTTCCCCTAGTCAAAGCAGCGTCTGTTCTGTGACTTGGTAATCAGTGTTCAGTGACTTAGCACTTCTTGGTCCTTGTTGAGGTCCACAGCAAATGCAAACCCTACATTTTCTAGAATAAATTATGAGGAGCCTGCTGTTACACCACAGAACAAATAAGAAAACCAAATTAGAGTTTAAAAAAGGCCTATCGTTAATGTTGAAATGGGTTTTCCCTTCATTCTTCTGGGAGCCTCATTGTAATCTTCAAGCTGGATTCAGCTTGTTTTCTCTTGGTATTTGAATGGGAATGTAGAGTGAGCCAGGCTTTAAATTAAAAAGTAGAGTACTGGAGGGATGGAGGTCTGGCATTATTCATGGGGAGTTGATTTTATTCACCGCTTTGCCCCTTCTTGGATAAATTTGGCTGCAGTGCATACCTCAAGTCTCCCTTCTATAAACAGAATACAATTACTCATTGACACAGCTTTGTTAATGCCTATAAACACTTTTAAAAACATACTGAAGTAATCACATGAAACTTTGAAGTAGGATCCTTTACCTTAGGATCTGTGTTGATTCTTGGATGCTCTGACTTGTTATCAGTACCCCGTTCATTTTGAAAAAGAACAATGTTTTAAAGCTAGTGTTATGGAAAGAATTGGCTCCAAAAATCAAGTTTCCATCTTTCTTGTTCCGAAAACATTGGGAATTCTTGGCAAACTGGGTTCATGACGAAAAACTGCCTACAGGGAGGGGAGTTTGAAATTGGCATGAATAACAGTAAGTAGCCCACCCAGTAAGTTGGGAATTAACCCTGGCTGAATTTCCACCCAGATGAAAAGTTAAGTGATTTTTACCATAAGTTAAAAGTAAACAGACTTAAAAGTCATTTATAATATCTTTGAGGGGGGTGTAAATTGCAGCCCTGTGGGTTATAATAACTGAATTGTTCTTGAGGAGCGAAGAGTCAGAAAATTTATTTGAAATCTAGGTCAGTTACATCAGGCAAAAATGACTTCATCATTATGAGGCTTATTTTTTCCAGAGGGGCATTTTCTATCACAAATTGTTAATATTAAATGAGTTAAATACAAAAAGTTGTTAGTACTTTTAGTGGCCCCTAGGAAGAATAAAAAACTAGTAGGTTATTACGTTGTCATGGTGGTTAACATATCTATTACCCTAAATGAGAACTGAGTGAATTAGTATGAACCATTAAATGCACTTATAAATTTCAGAGCATTTTGTTTTTAAAATATTTCATTACTCTTTTTACCTTGGCCCTGTTGTCTTCTTTTACCACTTTCCTTAAAAGCTGTCTCTATTTCTCTTGATTTTTTTCTGTTCCTTTTCCTAACTGCTTACTTATTTATTCCAGTTATTGATCACTAGGACAAAAGCTTATAAAAGTAAGACTTTTATATATGCTGTGCTGCCAGTGACTCCCTGTTTCACCAAATGATGGTGAATAGGCTGGTAAGGCCATTGATGGTTGTAAGAAAAAAGGGTGGGAGGATCATATGACCAAGGGCATGCCTCTTCACTCTGCCACTTGTGAAGATCACTCACCAGGCTCCATCCCTGCAGATTCTGATTAAATGGATCTGCTGGGGCCTGTCCTCCTTAGGTGCTAAAAGCTTTCTAGCTTTTTTGTCCTTTAATATGCAAACAAGATGGAGACTCACTGGGCTTAGGTTTCTGCAGAGCCCTTCTTAGGAGGGCTGAAATCTTTGTGAATCTACACACTCCCCATAAGGGGCAGTAACTAGCACTTGGTAGTTCACCTTGCTTCTTTTTTTAGGTTGCTTTAGCTCTACCCTCCACAGTAGGGATTTCAAGTTCAACTGCCACTTTTAAGGACATTTTATTCATTCTTTGACTATCTATGTTACAGCTCTGTATGAGAAAGGCTCCTGCTTCAAATGTGAGAGTTACTTGGACTCACAATTATTGAGCTTATTGTCCCAATTTAGACAAGCAGTACAAATGGACCCCAGTCAGTGTGGGCACTAGTTTGGGTTCCTCTCTCTGACTTTGTAATGTTGACTATGTGAAATTATTTTAGAAGTACCAGTTAGTGATATCTACATCCAGCATAGGTAATGCCCCATTTGGTACCTGATAAATCCACAGATGAAGAGAACATGGGAGGCCCACGTTCCAGCTTCCTGAAGGGCTTATATTGGTCCATCTTCACCCTTACATTTTGTTCAGGTACCAGGGCTCTTTTTTCCATGCTGGCTGTTTGAGAGGGACCCTTCCTTAAAGATGAGCTTGAATGCTTTCTCCTCTATGAATCATTCCACTTCTGCCCGCCCCAGCCCCCAAGATCCCATTTTCCTTTGCATTCCTGTACCCACCTCCCCCAGGAGCCACAGTGACTCAGGGCCGTGTTTATATTTTTTGTCTCTGCGCCTTGTCTTCATAACTTGATTTAAACTATTTCAGGTTTAGAAAAATCCTGTTGACTTCGATACCAGAATTTTAGGTTCTTGGTCTCGGAGATTTGAAGAAGGAATCAACAGACCACAAGGGTAGTGGTAAGTCAGGATTTATTTACAGGAAAGAAGAATTACAAGGACAAGAAAAACCAAACCTCCAGGCACAGAGGACCCAGGAGGAGAACAAACTCTCCTGCTCCCTCTCGAGGTCCAGCCGAGGACTGTGTTGGAGGGGAACAAGCTCTCCTGCTCCCTCTCCGAGGTCCAGCCGAGGACTGTGTTGGAGGGGAACAAGCTCTCCTGCTCCCTCTCCGAGGTCTCGCCTGAGCTCTCTGCTCAGGAGTTTATATAGTCCCCGGGGTTGTTTTGCGGGAACTTCTTAGGGTGTGGGTCTTCATCAGTTACAGCCAGCTGTCTAATGAAGACCCAGGCCCTGGAAACTGACATGACATTGGCCAGTCAGATGTGCAGGAGGAGACAGCAAGGCCCATCCATGAAATATACTAGCCAGAAGACCAGGGGAACTAGACCGCAAGGCGCCAGTGTCTTGCGCACAGGTGTCGGGCCCTTCCAGCAAGCTGGGTCCTCCATCCGCCACATCATCAGCACCGCCAGGACCAAGGCGGAGGTTGCAGGGCCGCCTTGTCGTGCATCAACTCCATGAATAAGGTCCTATATATGTATATAACTCAATGAATTTGTGACAGTAGCAAAGTAGAATTTACTTTTGAGAAAAAAGGCAGGATGTGGGCTGCATGGATCACCACAGAGAAGGACTGGATAGAACTTAGATTTAGGGAGGAGAGATTTTTCTTTTCTTTTTTTTTTTTTTTTTTTTGAGGAGAGATTTTTCTATGAAGTGTTATTTATATTTGTTCGAGCTTGAATAATTTGTGTGTATGTTTATAATCATTTGCACATAATATGTACTTACAGGCCAACTGAGTTCCTAGACGTTCTCAGTACATAACTTCAGACTCATCCCTGATAGTTGCTAATGTTTCAATTTTCATTCTTCAAGATAAGGACAAAACATATACCTTAGAAACTTCTGAATGCAAGTAAAGGAGTGCGTACATTCTTCTCATCCATAATCTCTTAACTGGAGGTAATTCTAAAGACTGTTCATTGTTGTTTTTCAATAACATGGTTGGGAAGAAAGAATGCTAATGTTATCTTATAACCCTACCACTCGCTATTTAAAAAATTGTAGTCTAACTTTCTTCTCCTATGTGCATTTTGAGCTAGCTCTCAGGCATCTCATATTGGCATAGAGTGTCAATAATCTTATTTACTTAAAAAGTCTATTTTAGAATTGCAAGTGAAATTAAAAACTTTTAAAATTAACTGCTTATCAGAGATACAATTAGAACCCTTACCAGCAGTTCCTGGCTCTGAGAGATATCTTGACTACATGACTAGAACACGAAGATACCAGAGGAGGGATAGTAAAATCATCCAGTAATCGGATTTCAGTTAGTTTGACATTGACGTCAGACCGTGACATGTTTATAAAGTCATCTCCTTTGGCCCATTTGGTTTGAGAGGAATAGATTTTTCTATCAAGCAAGACATTTATTTATACAAAATTTAAAGCTTAATTTCAAGTTGAATGCTTTTAAGAAGACCCTTTTTTCCCCCTTCTGGTGACTACTTGACTTTCTTTACGACATGTATGACTTATATCTGGCCTTACTTCTAAATCTCTCTGTTCTTTTGTGTTCAACATTAGCTGACTCCTATGTAAATTCAGTGTACCCAATTACTTTTCATAATGAAGCTTATGTAAATTGAACTAGAGCAGAAGTTTTATTAATGAGAGTGATCTATTATTAAGGCTGCTTTGATCATCCTTTCTGAATTGTGAGTCACAAATCATATAAAGGGCCTTGTCAACAGACTTGATGAGGAAAATGAAACTTGGAAAATTTATACTTCTCAATTTTTTTTTTTTGGCAAGGCAGAGTTATTTATTTATAATCCTACTCCAATTTTTCATAGTTTTTACTAGAAAAGTTTGGATTTTCCCAAGGTTTATCAGTCATAGACAAAGAAAAATTTATTCATGGGCTGAAACCAAATGATTATGTCTTGGAATCCATGCATAGTGGATTTTCTCACATACTTATGCTTTCTTATCTTCTGCTATTTTTCCTATAAATGTACTTGTGAATGTCATGCATGTATCTGAATTTTGAATGTATAAGACTCAGTCAACGTGTTACTACCCAGTTCACTTTTTTCTACTCAAATGATAGAATTATTAATTAGGGTTTTACAAGAAATAGGATAAACAACAAGATAATACAGTTTCCAAGTAAGAAATGCTTCTACATGCTCCTCAACCTGTATTAACTACTTTGTCTACTTTATAATCACCATTTTTTGACTATGTATCTCAAAACCTTCATCAGTGATCTTATTAATTTACATGTTTTTCTTTTTCCTTCTTCTTCTTCTTTTTTTTTTTTTTTTTTTGAGATAGTCTCACTTTGTTGCCCTCGTCATGAGGGCCATGGCATCACAGCTCACAGCAACCTTCAATTCTTGGGCTTAAGTGATTCTCTTGCCTTAGCGTCCCAAGTAACTGGGACTATAGGCACCTGTCACAATGCCCAGCTATATTTGTTGCAGTTGTCACTGCTGTTAGCTGGCCGGGGCTGGGTTGGAACCCACCATCCTCAGTATATATGGCCAGCGCCCTACCCATTGAGCCACAGGCCTCTTTTTTTTTTTTGAGACAGAGTCTCATTTTGTTGCCCTGGGTAGAGTGCTGTGCTGTCACAGCTCACAGCAACCTCAAACTCTTGGGCTCAAGCAATTGTCTTGCCTTAGCCTCCCAAGTAGCTGAGACTATAGGTGCCTGCCATGATGTCTGGCTATCTGCTCCTGCTTAGGCTGGTCTTGAACCTATAAATTAAGGGCAATCTGCCTGCCTTGGCCCCCCAGAGTGCTAGGATTACAGGCGAGAGCCACCATGCCCAGCCTAATTTATATGTTTGTTGTAAATCATTTCCATATGTTTTCTTGTGTTCCTATTCAAAACAATTTTAAAGTTTAAAGCATATTTTGAAAAATATGAAAGAAGCAGAAGGAATTGAAAGACACTCAGGGATGCATCAGTAAGTCAACCTTATAAAGATAACATTGTACAATGTCACCTTGTACCATTACCTTGTAATCTTACCAATGTAAGATAACATTGTACCATTGTACAATGGTATGCAGAGAGAAGTAGAGGATGATTAAAATAAAGCCTTTTTGAGTTTGTGGATTGAAGGTTATATATTGGACCATGGAAAGAGACATAATCGTGACGGCTGCAGAGGGGAAGGAGGCAAGGGTAACACTGTGTTTTGGTCAGAGAGAAGGTGGTTGAAGAGCGTATGGTGCTCCCGGACATATCAGAAACAAGTATTTCTTCTATTTGCAGCTGACAGAAAATCAATTCAAGCTGACTTAATTAAAAAAAAAAAAGAAATTTGTTGATTTATAAACTGGTTTAATTGAAAGAATTATTGGTGTACCTAAATGAAAATCCAGAGATGGGAACTCTGTGAACCCAGGCATGTAATTCTATCAGAAATGCCTCTTTTTCTACCTCTTGGTTCTGCTTTCCTGGGTTGGTTTTGTCCCCAGATGAGCTCTCCTCAGAAGCTTCTGAGCTGTAGCCTTCCTTTTTTGCAATCCTAATGGAAAGAGAACATCTTTTCTAAGAATTGATTCATTAGTCCTTTGTGAGCTACATGTTGCTGGCAGGGGATGCAGTGCCCTGACTGAACAGGCTGGAGTCATGTGCCCTTTTTCTTGAGTTTAGGATGGAGTTGGCCCTACTGATTCAGACCATAACCACTGAGGGAGTGGGGAAGGAGGTTCCTCAAGAGACAATTTGGAACTGATAACATGTGAGAGGGGTATGGATAAAATAGACAAACAAAACAAAGCCAGAAAGCAAATTAAGAGGTCTTCTGCATATGGTTACAAATAATATCAGAATGGAGAATGGTCTTCAAGGGAGTAAGGGCTTCAGGGAAGATATAAAACAGGCATTCATGTCTTTATAGGAGAATCAAATAGAAATTATTCATGAATTGATAATGCTAATACTCAGTTGGTGGTTATTAAGAGACTGAATAGCTAAAGCAAAGAACATATTTTCATGCAGATGTCCCAAATAATTAGAGAAACATGCAGGAAGATTGATCAAACTAAAGAATTTTTGAAGTTTTTGAGGGGAAGCTTTTAAGTCCAAATTATTCATTTTTAGCAAGAGTGGGTGTATTTGTGGAAACAGAAACATCCTTGCAAAATAACATTTGTTTTTCCAGTCTCTACTTCAATTCTGTGCCAATCAGTAAAATTTTAATCCAGTCACAAGTGGCTTCATTTTGATAACAAAACATTGCATGTTTGTCTAGAATAATTTAATTTGTCATGGAGAGAAAAAAAATGCATTTTTACCAAATCTCATTAACTGGACTGAGAGACACAAATGTCTCACTCTAAAAGGGATTGATTTGGCTACCATTTCAAAGTTAAATATTATTTCTATTTACTCGTGCTTTATTTTCTAAATGGTAAAAGTAACATTTGTAGTAAGATACAGAAGGATATATAATGTACAACTTTTAGATTTTTGATATTCTTTGTTCAATTTTAGAAATAATTTTGCCTGAAAATTTAATATAGATGTCAGAAAATTTAATGCAACAGAATCCCAGGTCAGAAACTATTTACTGAAGGCAGGTGCTATAAAGGGTAAACCACTTAGAACCTTTCCTACTTCTAAGTGTTTTTTAATTTAGCATGGGAAAAATTTCTATAATTTACAATCATGTACACACATAATTATAATAATTGATAATTGTGTATATACATGACTATAATGCATTATAAGTTCCATAAGAGTGACAAAAGTCAAATATGAGAGGTTTCAGAGGGAGAGGAGATTATCTGGCTGGGGAAAAGAAAGAAAGGAAAGTCTTGTGAGGGCAGTGACACTTGACACAGGTGTCGTAAAAGGGTGGATTTTTTTTTTTTAGATCAGACTATTTGGCAAAAGTTTTTTTTCTATTAGAGTAAATAATGGATATAAACAATGGATCGTATTCTAGATGAAGACCATGAAAAAAAGAGTTGGGAAACAAGGTTGGAGCGGAAGATCAAAGACATGTGAGATCATGGACAATGATGCACAATCTAGATTCTAGAAGGTTTGGTGAAAAATTTCATTGGGGGGCTGGTAGGAAAAGGCAGTAAAAAGTGCTTGAAGTTCTGAGTGCAGTGCAATGGGAGGTGGCTGATGTCATCCACAGAAACAGGAAAGTCAGGAGGAGTTATCAGTTACTGTGAGAGGGCGACGATACGATAATTTGGGGATAAACCCATACCTAACGGGTGCAATGTACATATTCTGGGTGAGGGGCACACTGATAACATCAGCTGAAAGTAAACAAATGCCAAGTATGTAAATTACTCTAAAAAAATAAATAAAATTTAATTTTTTTTCACAGTAACCTTTTAATGCCAATTATGTCCTGAATTCATAGGAAATGAGTTCCAGGAGCTCAGGCTCCTTTCCGTTGGTTCTCACAAAGTGAGCTTCTCTGAGGGGAGCAGGCTGGCTTTTCAGTTAAACCCTGGTACCTTTCTCTTTGGCTTCCTTCTATTTTCTTTCACCCATTTTAGGACGCTGTGGCTCTTAGGCTGCTTAATATGCTCAAGTGAACATTAATCCTCTTGCCAAGAATCTTGCCCTTAACTTGTTTGTTTACAACAATGCCCACAGCATGCTGGGTAACACTGTAGACTCTTCCAGTTTTGCCATGGTCACATTTGTGTGGCATGACTTTCTGAACAGCACACATTCCCTTGTTGTCTGCAATATCACCTTTCTCATAGATTCACATGTATGTGGTCAAAGGAACAGCTCCATGTTTTCCAAAGGGCCTAGAGAACATGTATCAGATGTCTCTCCTTTTTCCCTTTGTGTTTGTCATTTTGGTGAATTACTGGAAGATGGCGTCTCTGATTGAAAGTAAAATTTAATTTTAGAAGTTAAAAGAAAAGAAAGAATTTGGTTCCAGAGTTCTCTATCCCTCAGACTGACTGTGGAATGCTTCTTTTAAATCCACCAAAAAGCAGCACACCTCTGTGACAGATGCTCTTGGCTGCTTACCCAACGTCATTCTCACACTTCTTTCTTGCTAACACACTCTCATTTTGTTCTGGTCGTTGTGGTCAAGGGCTTTGGGAAAACTTGGCCCTTCCTAGCAACAGGGCTACATTTTGATTATTTTAAGGAACTAATCAAGGTGTAGCAGGATGCCAAATACTGTGTTTTCCCCATGAGTTTCATAATAGTAATTCAAGTTCCAAAGCTGAGGTCAAAGTGAATTTAAGGAAGTATATTCTAAAGCGATATTGTAGATCATGTGTGAGGAATTTCAAACGATTGCTACTAAAAACAGATATGGTGGCTCTTAGTCCTTCATCCACTTTGAGAGTATGTAACAAGAAGTACAAAGACGTTCTCAGAGAGATTTGATAGGAGAGAGTTACTGGAGTCCTGTGCATCTGTTCACCTCAAGTACAACAAGTAGGCAACTTGAGCAAACCACTCATAGGGTATAGGTATGTTTTCTAGGAGTGGAGGTGGAGAAACAGAAGTCTGTGAAGACCTGGTACAGCCAAGGGATCAACAGAAAATTGATAGCTCCTAGGAGAACCTAAGATGGTCCCCTTTGTTTAGGAAGCCAGGAACTTCCTAAGATGAGTGTCTCATTGGAAGCACCCAGTAAAGTGAATAGAGAGACTTTCCATGGATACAATTTGTTTCCTGATGATCTCTCTTTGTCTGTCTGTCTATCTATTATCTATCTATCTATCTATCTATCTATCTATCTATCTATCTATCTATCTATCATCTATCCTATCTATCTACCTATCTATCTATCATCTATCATATCTATCTATCTATCAATCATTTATCTATCTATCTATCTTATATTACTTTGGTGATGTCATTGAATATAGTAATGGGAGATGCATATCTGTAAGTATACTTGATTTTAGTATTTGGGAAATATCTTTATAAAGATGGAATCTAATGGAAAAAACATAAAGAAAATTCTGATAGCCCTGTATGTTAAAAAACGTAAAATTCAGCAGGTTGATATTAATTACAAACCTGAAAAAAATTGCAACATAGAAAAACTAAAGGATTAACATCTAATAAATCTCCCCCCAAATGTTCAAAAGACAGGCAAAGTTGACGTATAAAAGAAGAAATATATAAAGCCAATAAATATGTGCAAATATGTTTAAACTTGTGAGTAGATATTTCCCTACACTCCTGGGCAAAATCAATTTAGCAATAGGTATCAAACTATGTACTCTTTAATATATTATACTAAGTAATAACATTTTGTTTAAAAAACAATGATTAGAGATCATTGTAAACCTGGTACTCTAGGAGACTGAGGTGGGCGGATTGCTTGAACTCAGTTCAGCTTGAGACCAGCCTCAGCAAGAGCGAGACCTCATCTCAAAAAATAGCTGGGCAGTCTGGTAAGTACTTGTAGGCCCAGGTACTTGGGAGGCTGAGGCAAGAGGATCACTTGAGCCCAAGATTTTGAGTTTGCTGTGAGCTATGTGGCCCAGTACTCTATTGAGAGATATATGCAGAGATATTTGTGCAAGAATGTTCATAATAGTGTATGTATATTGGTGAAAAATTAAAAACAGTATGTATCTCCTCAAAAAATGAAAAATGAGAAAATCTATATACTTACATGGTGAAATAACAGGGTGTCCCAAAAGTTGCCATGAATAGGAAAATTCACAAACTCATATTGTGTTTTATATTATATTTTATACTTTTTATTTTTATATATCAGCACATAGAGAAATATTTTATAAATATTTGTAAAATTTTTAAATAATATTTTGTAAATAAAGGTAAGTTTAGCTACAATTTTCCATTTTCCCTATGTATGTATGTGGAGACATACTACTATGTCACTATTAACAATCTTATTTTAATTACCTAGGAATATTGTTGTGATATGAGGTTGTTAAGAAAAAAAAGACATACAGGACACAAAAGAGAAAAAAGTCATAAACTGCACTATATAAAAATCAAAGCATTATGCTTATTCTCATTAAAATAAAAAACTGTTAGCAAAATAAAAAAAGTAAGTCATAGACTGGGAGAAAATATCAGCTATGCACATATCTGACAATTTTTACAACTTCATATGAAAAGAAACTAGTCCAACAAAAAATGGGCAAAAAGTTCAGAAATTTCTTAAAGAAAATACAAGAATAAATGATAAACACTTAAAAAGGGTTTTATATCAGTGATTATTGGAAAAGTGCAAATTACAGTCATAGTAAGATACACACCCACTGGAGTGGCTACAATGAAAAAAAAAGACTAATGATACCAATGGTTGGCAAAGATAGGAACCAGTGGAACTCTCACATACTGCTGGGGAGTGTAAAATTATACAATTTTTTTGGAAATCTATTTGGCGGATGGAATTATTCTCTTGTTTGATGTGGAGATTACACAGGCTTATAAAATTGTGAAAATTCATCAAGCTGTACACTTATGATAAAGTGCAGTTCATTGTTTGTAAATTATAACTCAGTTTTTTAAAAAGGATGCAAAACTGTACCATCTGGATAGGTGAGATCAATGGGCAAGAAACGCTCATATTTTCCTTAGGCTGACATGCTTTATCTACAGGGGAGGTGGAAGCGTAGACTGATGATTCTTTTTTTTTTTTGACCAATGATTTTCTGCCCCAGTGATTATCCAAGTCATCTAATTTTTCTAGCTCTAATTGTTTTGTTTTTTTAGAGACAGAGTTTTACTTTATTGACCTCGGTAGAGTGCAGTACCATCACAGCTGACAGCAATGTCCAACTCCTGGGTTTAGGTGATTCTCTTGCCTCAGCCTCCTGAGTAGCTGGGACTACATGCACCCATCCACAATGCCCAGCTATTTTTTGTTGCAGTTTGGCCGGGTCCAGGTTCGAACCCATCACTCTTGGTATATGGGGCCAGACCCCTACTCACTGAGCCACAGGTGCCGCCCTTCTCACTCTAATTGTATGCTCACTCAGAACATTGGTTTATTTCTTTGTTCTTGTGCTAGTACCATATTGTTTTGGTTACTATGCCTTTATAGTGTAAAGTCTGATAAAGTGATGCCTCTTGATTTGTCCTTTTGGCTTATGGTGCTTTGGCTATTTAGGCTCTTTTCTGGTCCTATACAAAGTATAGAATTATTTTTTCTAGATCTGCAAAAAATGATGTTGGTATTTTAATGGGGATTGAGACAAATTGGCAGATCACTTTGGGTAGTACCGACATTGTAACAATGTTGAGTTTGCCAATCCACAGGCGTGATATATTTTTCCATTTGTTTATAACTTCTGTGGTTTCCTTCCTCAGTGACTCATAGTTCTCTCTGTAGAGGTCTTTCATCTCCTTGGTTAAATATATAACCAGATATTTTATTTTTTTTTGTTGCTATTATGAAAGGTATGGAGTCTTTAAAATAAGTGTTTTAATTGTGGTGTATGCATGATACCTTATTATCTTCAATGTCTGAGTTTGACCTGACATATGTTGGTATCAGGCCCATCTTAGTGGTGATGCTAAATTTAAATTCAAGCACATTCCAGAGCAGACAGGTGGCTGTGGGGGGAAAAGCTGTCTCCCAATTTGAGCTTTATCATATTTTGACATTAAGTGCCCTTTTTTGTTATAATGGCTTAAAGGCATAGCATTTCTGTTGTTTCCTGGTATTGTCATTCTAACTGGTGCTCACTGCATCCATAGAAATAAAGTCAATGCTGTTAAAATGGTGAGGATTAGTGGAAAGACAGGAACATTGTTTTGATTGGGAAAATGAGAAGAGGGGAAGCAAGAACGGAGGGCAGAGGGGACACTCTTTTTCATGTATTTTCCAAACTATAACATTAAAAAATTGTCTTAAGAAGAACAAAAAGAAAAGTTAGCTTATTATTGTTTCAGATAGCCTGGTAATTTGCCATTAAGTGAACAGAAAGTAATAACAGTATAAACATCAATATGTTTGGAGAAAATTGCTTTGTGTAGATAGAAAATTCTGTAATTTATCCCAGAGTGCATCAACTAGATTCATAGCACGATGTAATCCTGGTCTATTATGTACCATTCTGTGCAACTAATCTTGCGAGATGAGTCTTTTCCCTTTAAGATGAATCATGTAGTTCAGACACTCTTTTATTCTTAGAGTTCACAGATTATATGTACAAAGTTTAACATATTTACAAATATTCATAAATGTAGTTCCTGTGTTATGAGGAAAAAGCATTTTAATAGAATTTTAAAGATGCTCAATGGGAGACCATTTAAATATACCAGGCAGGGGCAGAAGCCAATCTGAGTGAAAATGTATTTATTTTATGACTATATAAATTACAGGTTTATATGTAAAAACTGTAATTATATAATCATATGTAATACACTTATGAATATACAATAATATAAATCCATACCTGTATAGTTGATCACCTGCTTAAATTGATCTACTTTTCACAGATGCTCTATAGGAGACCTTTTAAGTATGCCAGATGGGGATAGAAGTTAATCTGAGTCAAAAAGATATCTTATGTATAGGTTTTGATAATTATATTTATATTTTGATAATTATACAAAACCTTATGTATAGGTTTTATACATAAGGGTACAAAGTAGTTCATTATATAATTATACTTATATATATAAGTATATATGTAATTATATTTATACTTATATAAATATAAGTATCTGTAAAATAACGTCATGGCACCCATTTGTGAGGTTTTGATGAAATTAAATGTTTAACCAGAGTGAATTTGCTCTGCAATAGTGGCATTCAAAGGGAATTGCATTATTGTATTTTTAAAATATATATAAAAAGTTAAATCTGGCTAGATGTCCCATGTCATTTCTTTGGTATTTTCAAATTTTTGGTAGAGTTAGCAGTATAAAGTGGGAAGATTCCCCCCTCCCCAGAGTCATTTAAGAATCTCTAAAGCATAATTCAGTTCTGAAAACTTGGGCATGAGTCTTCAGTATATCAAGGCTACCTTTGAAATCTTCAACTGTCAAGCCTACAATACAATAAGGTATTTCTTCTACTACTCTCTTTGCCACACATATATCCTGAATTTCCTTTTTTTTTTTGAGAAAGAGTCTTACACTGTTGCCCTTGGTAGAGTGCTGTGGCATCACAGCTCACAGCAACCTCAAACTCTTGGACTTAAGCGATTCTCTTGCCTCAGACTCCCAAGTAGCTGGGACTACAGGTGCCTGCTATAATGCTCGGCTATTTTTTGTTGTAGTTGTCATTGTTGTTTAGCTGGCTCAGGCTGGGTTCGCACCCACCAGCCTCAGTGTATGTGGCTGGTGCCGTTATCACTGTGCTACAGGTGATGAGCCAATCCTGAAGTTTTTTTAGAATTTGGTTCTCACAGTTACAACTCTTAATGTTTTAACTGTATGACATCCTCACATGTCAGCCTCCTCACAAGAGGTCCTACCACACCATAACCTGCTGTGTTGGTTGAGAGAATTGGTTCCTGCCATTTGCTAAAGGCCATTGTTTCTACATCTTAGAGAAAATGCAGCAGGGTCAGACTATGTTCCTCTCAGTCCCTTCCTCCTGAAAGAAAATTTAGCTTAATACCCTTCCATGAATCTATATGCGCCCTAAGCAGCTTGAGGTTTTCTTCAGGACTCTTGATTTAGTCACAAAAATTTGGCCGTCCCATCTTGAGAAGGTAAATACGCAAAAGTTATCAAAAGAGGCCCATGGTGATAGTGCCCATAGCTCAGTGGGTAGGGCACTGGCCACATACACCAAGGCTGGTGGGTTCACAGCCTGGGCCTGCTAAACAATAATGATGACTGCAACCAAAAAAAAAAAATAGCCGGGCATTGTGGAAGGCGCCTGTGGTCCGAGCTACTTGAGAGGCTGAGGCAAGAGAATTGCTTAAACCCAAGAGTTTGAGATTGCTGTGAGCTATGAGACCATGGCACTCTACCCAGGGTGACAGCTTGAAACTCTGCCTTAAAAAAAAAAAAAAAAAAGGCCTGCGTCTGCTATCCTGAGAGAGGCCTACTTACAAGGTTGGCCCTTGGCTAGTGTTTGGGAACTTGGAACTTGCAGTTTGGAAGTGTTCCCACTTTTTCTAATTAATAAAAGTGGCTCACTGTACCTAATTTGTTCAAGCAAACAGATTTGACTTTTGCTGAACACCTATTTTAGTTTTGAAACTCTGGAATTTTTGCAGGAGCAGAGGGTGTCTATGAGACGAGACCCCATTGTGTTCTGAGTCTTTCATGCACTTCACTGGTAGACGATGCTTCACATCTATTGTCACAATTCAGTGCCGGAGGAAGTAAGGGCGTTCTGTGTGACTCCACGGGGTAAGGACTCTTGGAAGCTTGCATTTGGTTCTGGTTCTCCCGGGACTTCCCCCATGTGCCTTTTCCCTTTGTGGATTTTGCTTTGTGTCCTTTGGCTTTGATAAATATTAGGCCTGAATACAACACTGCGCTGAATCCCCTGCAAGAACTCCTAGTGAATCACCAAAACTTGAAACAGTCTTGGGGATTTCCTATACAGGGAGGAATAGAAAGAATTATTTTTTAACATTTCCTAGACTTTAAATATCAGTAAAAATAGGAAACTGAAACAAAAATTAGTATCTCAACAAATTCTAGGAATTAAAAAAATGCTAAGGATCATTAAAGCAGAGGAAGTCTTCTCAAAGAAGGTGACCCTGGGTAGGTCTCAAAGTTGTGGTGTTTAGGAAAATTTTCTAAGAAGAAGGAATACTTGAGTCTGGATTTATATCTTGCAGAGATGACCTCCTTTTCATTACAATAATAGGATCCTATGGCCATGTTCGTGAGATTATAGTTGAGCCTGAAATCCTTTTTCCATGGAGCATATCCAGATGGAAAGAATGCAAGATATACTTTTTATTATCTTGGCTTTTATCTTTGATAGAGTCAGTTATTTGCTGCTTTAAATATTTAGCTGAAAGCTGTGTGTTTGTGTGTGTGTGTGTGTGTATGCCACTCAAAGAGTCAGAGATAGGCACAGTCATAGAAATCCAAGGAATAAATAAAGAAAAATGACAAAGACAATTTGAGGCCTTGTTGAATCTATGGGATTCTTTGCTAACAAGGGTTTCAGACTTTTCAAAAGTAATGCCAAATAGAGCTAGAGGCAGTGATGGAATATATGTAGCAGCAGCTCATCCACTGAGATTAGGAGCTAAATTTAGCTCCTAATCTCAGTGGATGAGCTGCTGCTACATCTTGATTTTTTCACCTATGTGTGTCGATAAAGAATATTCAGCTTCAAGCTGGCAAAATGTGCATGCAATAAATTTTGCTTCCCTTAGAGAGCAACCCAAGGTTTCATTGTTTCTAAGAAGGAAGCGTTGGTTTGTTCCCAAGTGACTTTTTCTTGAAAAAAAATCTGTGTTAGTATATTTCAAAACAGCTGTTAAAAACACAACAAATCAAACAAATAAATTTGAACATGGATATCCTGACACGAAATATTGTTTAGATATCAGTCATAGACAGAGGTATTTCAAGACAGTAAAAGACCCACAGCATTCATAGTCAATGGCTCAGAAATAACCCAGTTGGTGGGAAAATTCGATTGCATTTACAAAAAGAAGAGAGATAGGTTTGATATACCCTACCTTTTGAAGGCTACAATATAGTCATATTAGAAATAACAGCAACAACAAACCTCATCATGTTTGTCCCACAAAAGTCATCATTTAGTTATGTCCCTTTATATATTCTGTCTACCAACTCTTGGGATTAAGAATCTCTGTTGGATGCTAATACTGTCAAGCTTTGCTCTCAGGGCTGATACCCTCAACCTCTATTCTCCTTAAGAACTTGGTATGTGTGATGCCTGCTTGGGACAAGTCTGAAGAACCCCTCCCATGTACTTCATGCTAACACTTTTCAGAGAATATACAAAAAGAAATATTGCATTTATTGACATGCTATATAATTGGTTTTAAGAATTTTTTTTTCCTTGGGTCAGTTTGTTTTGTCGGTTGTGTGTGAA
The DNA here is from genome assembly GCA_963573935.1 of Arctocebus calabarensis. Classification (NCBI taxonomy): domain Eukaryota; kingdom Metazoa; phylum Chordata; class Mammalia; order Primates; family Lorisidae; genus Arctocebus; species Arctocebus calabarensis. The sequence continues at coordinate 18,902 of CAUYON010011561.1, forward strand.
TAGCTGTAGCTAATGTTTTCTATGACTTAAACTTTCTTATGTCATAAATAATGAAAGGGCCTGATTTTCAGCAGCTAATTTGATTTTTACTTATTTCAATAGCAAACTATTAAGGAGGTATGAGTGTTTCTTTTCCTGGGTGACGTGTATAATGCTGAAGTCAGAGCTTTTACTGTGCTCATCACCAGGGAAGTGTACGTCGTACCCAATAAGTAAGTTTTTATCCCTTACCTGCTCACCGTCTCCCTTCTTGGTTTCTGAGAACACTTACAACACAATACACGCGGTCTGGCATCGTTCGGCTCCTATTTACTAGTGAGATCATGTGCCATTCACTGGCCAGTTTAATGGACCTGAATCATTCCCTCTAACTTTTGCAACTAAGAATCTCTGTTCAGTGATTATTTATTTATTTTTAAAGAATATCTAAAGGGCGGTTAAGGCCCACCTGTGTCTATCCCACAGACTGCGGGGGCCTTTCTGACTCCCTATAGCACTGCCGTGGGCTCCCCTCTCCCCCACAGAGGAGCATGAACTGTGGCAGAGACTGAGGCCTTCTCACAGGAGGGCCAGCTAAAGAATTATGAGGTCCATAAATTTGGAAAGGAGAGTTTATTACTCATAAAGGGTAGCAGCCTGCAGGCTGGCTATTCTGACTGTCTATAGCCTCTAGCCAGAAGCCAAAACAGGCCCTTTCAGGGAGTGTAAAGGGAATAGGAAGTTAGGGTAGCTAAGTACACACATTCAACAGATTGTAGGAAGAGCTACGAATATTCACAAAGGGGTGGTACATGCATGTGCAGGAGGCTAACATATCTGCATTAAGTGTCTGTCCCACATTCACTCTGGGGTGGAATCTTTTTTTTTTTTTTTTGAGACAGAGCCTCAAGCTGTCACCCTGGACAGAGTGTTGTGGCATCACAGCTCACAGCAATCTCCAATTCCTGGGCTCAAGTGAGTCTCCTGCCGCCACCTCCCAAGTAGCTGGGACTACAGGTGCCCGTCACAACACCCGGCCATTTTTTGGTTGCAGCCGTCATTGTTGTTTGGCGGGCCCGGGCTGGATTCGAACCGCCAACTCAGGCATATGTGGCTGGAGCCTTAGCCCGTTGAGCCACAGACGCCGAGCCTGGGATGGAATCTTAACTCTCAAACTGTATGATAATTAGGCCGCGTGCATCAGAAGGAAGCAGAGGACAGGAGGCCCTCTGTGCACAGCCTCCACAGACAGGCCAGAACCACTCCATGGTTGATGGCCTTGTATCAGGAAAGAATGCTGGTCAGTTGTGTTGAAATCACAAAAACCAGAGCCAGTCATGAAGGTGGTTGAAATCAGTGGTGGAGCAAATCTTTCCAAAGGGCTGATTTCTGTTAACCCTTAGGAAAGAAAGCCTGGTGGTGTTTAGCTAGGTAGAGGTTGTAACAGGTGTGCCTGACCTCCCATCCTGAAATGGGAGGACTCAGGTTTTTAAAAAAAATTAACTATTAATTCCTTTTTATTTCAGGTTAATGTGAGGGTACAAAAAACCAGGTCACAATATTAGAATTTGTTAGAGTCACTCTTTTAGTTATGTCCTGCACCCCCAAAATGTGCCCTGCCCTTCTACATTGTGCCTATTCAGTGGGAATGCACCAAACCTCCCTCCCCCTTCCTTTTTCTTCCCTCCCCCAATATTTGAATTGAAATGAGTTTTTCTCCTATGTGGGTGTGAATTAGATCATCTACTGGCTTCATACTAGTATTGAGTACATTGGATATTTGCTTTTCTGTTCTTGTGTTACTTTACTGAGAAGAATGTATTTTTTTTTTTATTGAATCATAGCTGTGTACATTAGTTCAATCATGGCGTACAGTGTGCGGGCTTCACATGCAATCTGAGATATTTGTATCAACCTGATTGACATAACATTCATGAGATTTTCTCATTTACTATTTGAAAACATTTTTGATACGTATTTAGAGGTTTTCTCCTGACCCTTCAAATATGTATTTTAACTCCACTTAGGGAAATGCAAAAAATGTGAGGTCACCATCTTTTTTAATGGCTGAATGGTATTCCATGGTATACACAGACAGCAGCTGTCTGTTAATCCATTCCTGAAATGATGGGCATTTAGGTTGTTCCTACAATTTACAATCTTGGCGATTATAAATTGAGCTGTGATAAACAGTCTGGTGCATTGGGGAACTCAGTTTTAAGGTTTCTCTGGAGTCTGCTTGGTCAAGAGGGAGTCCATTCAATTAGTTGAGGGGCTTTAGATTTTATTCTTTTTCCTCAGGAACTTCCATGTTTTCCTCATACTATGTGTTAATATCTGTGACAACTTCCCTAATGAAGAGCTGTCTGATCTCCTTAGAGTTAACCCTCCACCTCCATCTTGGATTCTAATACCCCACGGAAGTTTCTTCAGGTGTTTCTGAAGAATAACCTGACTTAGTGTTACCAGTTTTTATTGACCCAGTTTTGCCTCTCTTCTTTCAAAAAGTCAGTCTTCTCATTTCTTAGTCATCTTGTGACCCTCCTACTCTCCCCATAGCTATCATCATCTTCACCTGTTTACAGCTAAGTTTCTGAATGAATTCTATCTACTAATTTCTCCATTAAATGCCTCCATTTCATCCTTACTCATTTTTTCTTGTTTTTAAGTGTATTAGTTTTTTGTTTAAAGAATATCTCCAATGATTTTTCTAATTGCCAGATCCAATGGCCCCGACCTCCTCTTATTCTGATGCTATATTTTCTTGTATTTTGGACTCTCAATAGTTTATGCTCTTTCTCCTCTCTGAAATATGACTTCTTTTTGGCCGAGATTTTTCCTACTGCTCCTAAACCTTAATCGTTCTGTATGCCTCTGGGCTCTGCTTTTTTCTCTTATATATTCACCCTTGAAGAATTTACTGGTGGACCTGACTTTGAGTGTTGTTCCTGTGCTGAGTTTGACTTTTGCCAGTAACTTCAGTCCTGCCCTCTATCCTCAACACCAGGTCTAAGAACCCAGCACAGATATATACATGGTAAACATGGCCTGAGTATGAAGTAAGTGAATGTAAGGAGAAATGCAGCATGCAATTTTATATAACTATTTGTAAGAATGGCAATTTGTAGTGCCTAAGCTAAGATGATTGTAACAAAAGAATTATAAATTAAATAAAGGGTCTTATTGAGAGAAAAGAACAGGGTTTTTCCCTTATTCTAACATTTATGACTTTCCCCTTTATATTGCACTGATCTAAGACAACTAAAAGAACACCAACATTGATTAGAGTCAGATATTTCTAAGTAACCATTGAAAAACATCAAGTTCAATTTGAATCAGTTCCAGGGATACGTAAGGATCATAGAGGTAAAAGTACCTCAATATTTTCTGTATTCTTTAAACTTCCATCAAAAATTAGATTTCAAAATAATTTTTTCCTATAATGATATTGTCACTGAAGGTTTAATGTTTGCGTCATGTTACTTAAAAAACACTAGAGTTTTAAACTTTAAGCTTTTTCTCTGATCTTAGGCACTATGCAGTTTTACTACGATCTGTCTAGCTGTAGATGCACCTTCATTTATCCTGCTCGTATTTCCTTAGTCTGAGGATTCCTGGTGTTCTGAGTAATTGTTTCCACGTGAGGGTTATCATTCTTAATTTTGATCATCTTTTGTGTGGCTTGTCCTTTTCTGTAAAAACTCTTTAAGGCCTGAATTTTGGGAGCTTCTCTCTAGAATGGTCTTCCATTTGCTAATGCCAAGCACTCCAGCAATAGCACTAGTTTTACTTTAATTTTTCACCGTGTAGTTTTGTGTACCTTTAGGGAATTGTACCGCTACACATATGTGAAGGACTGCCCAGACCTGGACTTTCAGTTTCCCACTAGACAGTATTGTTTTCATTCCCAAAGCAAAGGTCATTATCTCCTTGCCTGCTTTTTGAGACTCTGCCCCCCTCTCATGGTGGTGATAGTTCTCGGTGCATCCTGGCTTACAGCTGCGGCATCTCCCCTTTTATGTCCTGGTATCTTGGGTTTGTCCCCACATGGATGTTAACACTCGGCCCCTAGTGACCATTGGGTTTATCTTTATCCCTCACCCTGGGAAGGCAGCACTCATCAAGTATTTTGATAAAGGGACAGTGAGGGAAGGCCACTACCATGCAATTTAAGTTCACTATTTTGCAATGTTATGAATAAAATGATAGATGATTGTTCTGTTGATCCAAGCCAGTGTGAGACTCCAAAGTTGTGTAAGAATTTTGTACTTAGGAAACATGGCATCAAAGCACAAGCCAGTTGTTCACGAGTCTCTCTGACTCTGTACTTCTTTTTCACTTCCAGGTTGAAGGAAGTATAGCCCTAGACGTGAGGAGTTAATATTCTAAGGGTTGAAAATCTAACCCACGTTAGTAGTTCCAGAAGCCAGAAACATAGCAAAGGAGCACTCTGTGCCTGTTCCCTTTGTAGGAACAGAATTTGACTTAGAAAAACCAGAAGCAATTAGAAAAAGTGTGCATCCTTTTAGATAGGGTAACAAATTTAGGGATTTTGTTTATAATCAGCAATATGGTATTGAAGTTTGGCTCAGGAGGCAGATACTTAGATTTGAAACTTCTCCGTGCCTCAGCAACTTATCTGTAGAAAGGGGATTATAATATGATGTATCCAAAGGTAGTTGTGAGTATTAAGCAAGTTAATGCATGAAAAGTGCTAGGAGTGCCTGATACAAAGCAGCCATGTGCAGTTTTAGCTAATATCTTGATGGCAATAAGGGAGTTGATGGTGTTCTAAAGTGGGAGTCGTAAACCTACAGGCTTTCAAATTTAAATGCTTTCAAAAGACAGTGAAGGTAAACCAAACACTTCTGTGGAATTGCGTCAGTTGATGTTTATGACCTTGCTGGTTTATGACCCCCATTAAGGATAGACATGCAAAATTAATGGAGAGTCATTAGAGAGGATGATTGTTTAATTAAAGCAAAATACAACAAAAGCCAGCAAATTTGGGGATAGTGGCACCCTTAAAATAGCATGTCAATCAATCAATAGATATTAGTTGAGTATTTAATATATACTTAATATTTATTAGTGTTAATTATTCACAGGAGTTACTGAAGCTGAAATGTCAGTTCCCTTGCTCATGTGAGTTACTTCATTCTTTTGGCCCCCACTGGCCATCATCACATGCTGCTTGGAAAGTTTGTCCACAGTGTTTTACATGTGCTGGAGAAATGCAGTTAAAGCAAAACCAAAATCTTTTCTCAACACAGAAATCCACTCCATAAAGGTAGTAGAGAGGAGAAAAAAAGACTTCTATTATTGAACAAGCATTAAAGCAGAATGTGATTCACATCATAGGAAATTCACTGAAAGATTGTAAATACAGAAACAAATCTCACCCTTTTTCCTAGTCCAGCAAATGCAACCTGTTATATATATGTTTACAAGATAAACAATAACTAATTCTCAAGTAAATGGACTTGATAGCACCATTTGTCATAGGTAGTCCATCCTAACTTTACCTGGTTATTGGGTGACCATCTGTGTTAGCTAATTGGCTTTATCTAGAGGAAAAACAAACTTCTCATATCTTTGTGGCAGAAGGTAGTTTTGGTTTGTTTGTTTTGTTTTTTTGAGACAGAGTCTCATTATGTCGCCTTCGGTAGAGCACTGTGGTGTCACAGCTCACAGCAACCTCAAACTCTTGGGCTTAAGTGATTCTCTTGTCTCAGCCTGCTGAGTAGCTGGGACTACAGGCGCCTGCCACAACACAGAAGGTAATTTTTGTAGCTGGAGCAAGGCACCCACAAAAGTTAGATTCTTACGCTCCCACAGAAACTGGAAGGTAGAGGTGCTATCTTTTGATGTTTACTTTTCAAAGAGATATCTCCAAGGTCCTTGAGAAGGACATTTCTGGATTATAGAGCTGACAAATGGTCTATCTAGTTTTAAAAGGATTTGTATACATTTCAAAGAAAGGAGAAAGTAATTACCATTACAAATTTTCTAAATTAAATGCTGGGAGAAAAAGGAGATAAGGAAAATCTCTTTTCTTCTTTGGAATAGGAAATACTAACCTTGTTATTTTTAATTTGGATTTGTTCTAACGCATAAACCTGACATCCATCAGCTGACATGGTTAGTCCTCATTTCACAGATGAGTTGCTAAGGTTTGGGTAAGTTAATTACCTAATGAATAGGTGGTAGTTAAAATTAAGGTTTTTTTATACAGTGTGTTCCAAAGGTCACCATACATAGGGAAAATGGTTAATTGTAGCTAAATGTACCATTATCTACAAAATATTAATTATAAAAATTTATAAAGTATGTTTATGTGTTGATATATACATATTAAAATAAAAAATATAATATTATATATATAATGAGTTTGTTGATTTTTCCTATGTGTGGCTACCTTTGGACACCTTTCCTATATTTTGAAAGTTGGAAATGGTAGGGAAAATGCTTCATGTGATTGGATTTAATTTTCTTTTTGTATTGTTAAAATATGGTATCTCTGTAATGGTATATCTTGGAAAAGAAATGAGAGAACTCCAGATAACATTTCATATTAGTTAACACTTTGTTATAACAACAGTAGGGAGAAATTCTTGTTATTTTAATTTAAAGAAGATTGCTCATTAATTTATTTATTATGCAGACCATTTACTGTGTTAAGTCAGCTTTATGTTAAAAATGTTTAATTGTTAACTAGAAATAGAATGATAGTATTTTATCCTGTTAGGAGTTTTTCTTAATTTCAAAATATAAGGAATATATATATATATACACACATATATATATTTATTTATTTTTTTGAGACAGAGTCCCACCCTATGCAATGGCATTGTAGCTCACTACAAACTGAGACTCGGGCTATGGGCATCCAGCTGCCTCAGCCTCCAGAAGCCACTGGGATCACTGCGGCACCCAGCTGGGTTTTTCATTTATATAACAGTCAGGATCTCACTCTCACTCAGGCAAGTCTTGAACTCCTGAGTTCAAGCAATTCTCCCTCCTCAGCCTCCCACAGTGCTGTTTTTTTTATTATATGGGTTGATTTGGAATGCTTGAGTCACAGCTACAAGTGTGCCCATCATCCAAATCGTATTCACTGTACCCATTAGATAATTTTTCGCCTATCCCTTCCTCCCCACTCTGCCCTGCTTGGTTTGGACTGAGTTTTAATTCCTTCTGAACACATGTGTACTCCTCAGTTAGTTCACATTTAACAGCGAGTACCTGTGGTGTTTGTTTTACCTTTCTTGAGATACTTCACTTAGAATAATGATCTCCAGACCTTCTCAAATTGCTGCAGAAAGCATTAATTCATCCTTTTTTTTTTTTGCAGTTTTTCGCCGGGGCTGGGCTTGAACCTGCCACCTCTGGCATATGGGGCTGGCACCTTACTCCTTTGAGCCACAGGTGCCGCCCAATATATCCTTTTTTAATGACTGAGTAGTGCGCTATAGTATATACCATATTTTATTAATGGTATACTATTCCATATTTGTTAATCCACTTATGATTGATGGGCATTAGTGTTGATTCTAGATCCTTGCAATTGCGAATTGTATTGCAATAAACAACATTTGGGTGCAAGTATCTTTTTGTTAAAATGCCTTCTTTTCCTTTGGGTGTATATCCCATGGTGGGATTGCTGGATGAAATGGGTAGGTCTATTTTTATTTCTTTGGAAAGTGTCCATATTGTTTTACATAAAGGTGGTACTAATTTGCAGTCCCATCAATAGTGTTACAAAAATTCCTTTTTCTCTGTATCCACACCAGCCTCTATTGTTTTTGGTCTTTTTAATAAAAGCCATTCTATCAATTCTAACAGGGATAAAGTAATATCTCATTGTGGTTTTAATTTGCATTTCCCTGATGATCAGTGATGTTGAACTTTTTTTCTTTCTCTCTTGCATTTTTCCTTCCTTTCTTTTTTTTTTTGCAGTTTTTGGCCAGGGCTGGGTTTGAACCAGCCACATCCGGCATATGGGGCTGGTGCCCTACTCTTTTGAGCCACAGGCACTGCCCCTCTTTCTTTCATTTTGAGACATGGTTTCACTCTATCACCTGGGCTAAAGTGCAATAGTGTCATCATAGCTCCCCTCAAATTCCTAGGCTCAAGCAATCCTCCTGCCTCAGCCACCTCAGTAGCTGTGACTACAGGTGTGCACCACCACACCTGGGTAATTTATTTTATGTTTAGTAGAAATAGGATCTTGCTCTTGCTCAGGCTGATCTCACACTCCTAAGCTCAAGCAATCCTCCTGTCTCAGCCTCCCAAAATGCTAGGATTATAGATGTGGGGCACTGTGTGCGGCCCATTTTTCATATGTTTATTGGCCATTTGTCTGTCTACCTTCTGTTCATGTCTTTTGTCTACTTTCTAATGGAGTTGTTTAATTTTTTCTCACTCATTTGCTTGGAGTTCTTTGTAGATTCTGGTTATTAGCCCATTACTGTGTGTGTAGCTTGTGAGGGAATATTTTCTCCCTTTCTATAGGTTGTCCGTTGACTCTGTTGCTTATTTCCTTAGCTGCCCAAATGGTTTTCAATTTAATCAATTCTTATTTATTCATTTTTCAATGTTACTGTGATTGCCATTGAGGTCTTAGTCATAAATTCTTCATCTAGATGAGTTATTTTTACATTTTCTTCTGGAGATCTGATGTTTTTTATGCCTTACATTTAAGTCTTATATTCATTTTGAATTGACTTTTGTGAGTTGTGAGAGGTGTGGATTCTATTTCATTATTCTGCATGTGGCTAACCAATATTCCTAGCATCATTTATTTAATAGGGCTTTTTCCCCTCAGTGTTTATTTTTGTCTGTTTTACCAAGATTGGGTGGCTCTTTGTGGATGGTCTTCTTTGTGGCTATTTCATTCAGTCCCACTGGTCTATGTCTCTATTTTTGTGTCAATACCATGCTGTCTTGGTTTCTATAGCTTTGTAGTAGAGTTTGAAATCTGGTAATGTGATGCCTCCAGATTTGTTCTTTTTGCTTAAGAACACTTTGGCTGTTTGGGCTCTTTTCTGGTTCCAATGAAGAATAGAATTATTTTTTGCAGATTTGTGAAATATGACATTGGTATTTTAATGGGGGTTGCATTGATACTGTGAATCACTTTTTAGTATGGACATTTTAACAATGTAGATTTTGCCGATCCATGAGCATAATATGTTTTTCCATTTGTTTATGTCATTTGTGATTTCTTTCCTCTGTATTTTGTAGAGCTCTTTCACCTTCTGGTTTAAATATAATATATTCCTAGGCATTTTATTTTATTTGTAGCTATTGTGAATGGTATTGAGTCTTTGATCTGATACTCAGTTTGCATGCTACTGGGGTATAAAAATGCTACTGATTTGCGTACCTTGATTTTATGTCCTGAGACTTTGCTGAGTTTATTTATCAATTCCAGGATTCTCTCGATGTAATTTCTGGGTTTTCCTAGATATAAGATCACATCATCAGAAAAAGTGATCATTTGACTTCCTCTTCCCCAATTTGGATATCCTTCACTTCTTTCTCTTGCCTCATTGCTCTGGCTAGGACTTTCAATATTATGTTGAATAGAAGCAGAGACAGAGCATCCCCGTCTTGTTCCAGTTCTTAAGAGGAGTGTTTTCAACTTTTCCTCATTCAGTATGATATTGGTTGTGGATTTGTCATATACAGCTTTTGTAATCTCGAGATATATTCCTTCTATGCCTAGTAGTTTGTTGAGAGTTTTTATCATGAGAGCTGAATTTTGTCAAATGCTTTTTTCTGCGTTTATTGAAATGAATGTATGGTTGTTTCTTTTGCTTTTATTTATGCAGTCCATCACATTTGTCAATTTATATATGTTGAACCATCCTTAGGATGAAGCCCACTTGATCACGGTGGATTATGTTTTTAATGTGTTGTTCAGTTCGGTTTACTAGTATTTTATTAAGAATTTTTCATCTATATTCATAAGTGACATTACTCTTTAGTTTGTTGTTGTTGTTGTATCCTTTCCTGGCTTTGATATCAAGGTGATACTGGTTTCATAGAATTAGTTGGCGATGATTCCCTCCTTAATGTTGTGAAATAATTTCTGCAGAATTGGTACTAGCTCTTATGTGTAGGTCTGCTAAAATTCAGCTAACTCTATCTGTTCTGCAGTTATATTTGTTGGAAGATTTCTTATTATTGATTCAATCTTGCTGCTTGTTATTGACCTATTCAGTAGTTCTGTTTCTTCATAATTGTCTTTGGAGATTGTGTATTTGCAGGAATTTGTTTATATTTTCTACCTTTTCTACTTTATACGTGTAGAGATATTCCTGGTATTTGCAAATGATGCTTTGTATTTCTGTTGTATCAGTTGTAGTATATTCTTTTTCATTTCTGAACTTATTTGCATCTTTTCTATCCTTGATTAATCAAGCAAGAAGCCTATCAATTATATTTATCTTTTCAAAGAACCTACTTTTTTTTTTTAATTAAGCTTTTGTATTGGTTTAAGTTTCCATTTAATGTAGTTCTGCTTTGACCTTAGTTATTTCTTTTCTTCTGCTGGCTTTGGGTTTGGTCTGCTCTTCTTTTTCTAGTTCCTTATGATGTGTCATTAAATTGTTAATTTGTGGTCATTTTGTCTTTTTGATGTAGGCATTTAAGGCTATAAATGTTCCCTTAGAATTGCTTTCCCTGAATTCCATAGATCTTGGTAGATTGTGTTTCCTTTGTTGTTCAGTTTAAGGAATCTGATTTCTATCTTAATTATATTGTTGACACAATAATTGTTAAACAGATCATTTAATTTCCATGGAATTGATGTCTAATTTTATTCTACCATGGTCTGAGAAGATACATGATATGATTTCTATTTTTTTAATTTTTTTATTTTTGAGACATGTTTTGTAGCCTAAGATATGATCAGTCTTGGAGAATGTTTCATGTACTGATGAGAAGAATGCATATCCACTTGTTTTTGGGTAAAATGTTCTGTAAATGTGTGTTAGGCCTATTGGTTCTGAGTCTTGTTTATGTTCAGTATTTCTTTATTTATTTTCTTCTTGGATTTCTGTCACATTTTGACAGTGGGGAGTTAAAGTCCCAGGCAATTGCAATACTGCTGTTTATCTATTTGCTTAGATCTAACAGTGGTTCTCAACCAGTGGGTTGCAACCCACAGGAGTGTATTAAAGGGCTGTGGCATTAGGAAGGTTGAGACCCACTGTAGTAGAACTTCCTTTATGAATTTGGGTGCTCCTGCTTCAGGTGCACAAATTTTAGGATTGTAATGTCTTGTTGAATTGCCTTTTACCATTGTATGATGGCCATCTTGGTTTTTCTTTGCCATTGTTGATTTAAAGTCAATTTTATCTGACATGAAAATGGGCTACACATGCTTTCTTTTGATTTTGTTTGTGTGGAATATTTTATTCTGTTCAACTGGAATCCAGATGAGCCCTTGTGGATTATATATGTGTCCTGTAGACAGAAAATACTTGCATTGCATATTTTCATCCATTCAGCCATCCTGTGTCTGTTAAGAGGGGCATTTAGTCTTTTCACATTAATTGATAGGATTGATATGTAGGATGCTATTCTTTTCATTATGTCAGGTAGTTCCTTATTGCTTTGTTTACCTTCTTGTGCTATTGTTTCATATAACCTCTGGGCTGTAGCTTCTGGGTAGCTTGACATGGGTAGGTGTCTATTGTGCTGATCAGTGTATAATGTAGTTCTGAATATTTCCTTGAGGGCAGCTCTGGGGCAAATTCCTTCAGTGTTTGCTTGTCTGGAAAAGTCTTTATTTTTCCTTCATATATAAACTTAGTTTGGCAAGACACAAAATTCTAGGCTGGCGATTGTTCTAAGAAGACTAAAGATGGGGCCCCAATCCTTGCTGTCACTTCAATATTTTTATCTTGGTTGGATCCCAAGAAAAGCTAGAAAGCTGGTATGTCCCTTTGTCATGTCCCTTTAGTATGATTTTTCATACTTCAAAGTTCTTGTGCTGATTTCTTCTCATCCACAGCAGATATTTCTTCCTGTTTTTGGATTTTTTTTTGTTTAGATGAGGCTTTATTTTTCTATCCCTCACTTGTAAGTGTGTGTCTATAGCATATATTTAACAACCTTTGGCTTTTCTTGTGGGTGCTTTCATGGCAGTGTAGATTCTGGATGAATGACTTGGTTATAGGTATTTTTATTGTGGTGGTTTTCTCAGTTGCTAGTTGTTTGTAAGTTGGTTGTGAGCTACAAATATTAGCAGATAGAGTCCCCTTCTCTTGGTATTTATTTATTTATTTTATTAAATCATAAAGAGGTAGATCATGTATATATTAATGCATTTATGGGGTACAATGTGCTGATTTTGTATACAATTTCAAATGCTTACATCATACTGGTTAATATATCTCTCACCTCATTTAATTAATTATTGTGTTAAGACATTTATACTCTATACTTAATAGATTTGACTAGTACCCTTGCAATATGCATCATAGGTATGATCCCACCATTCACCCTCCCTCCATCTGGCATCCCCTTCCCCTCTCATTCCCCCTTCTTCCTGGGCCATAGTTGTGATTTATTCTTCATATGAAAGTGTGAGTGATTGTAAATTTTTTTTATAAAAGTACTGAGTACATTGGATACTTTTCCTCCATTCTTGAGATACTTTACTAAGTAGGATATGTTCCAGCTCCATTCATATAAACATAAAAGAGGTAAGGTCTCCATCTTTTCTTTCTTTTTTTTCTTGAAGAGACAGAATCTCACTTTATCACCCTTGGTAGAGTGCAGTGGTGTCACACAGCTCACAGCAACCTCCTGGGCTTAGGTGATTCTCTTGCCTCAGCTTCCCAAGTAGCTGGGACCACATGCACCCACCACAATGCCTGGCTATTTTTTTGTTGCAGTTCAGCTGGGGCTGGGTTTGAACCCAACACTCTTGGTATATGGGGCCGGTGCCCTACTCACTGAGCCACAGGCACTGCCTGTCTCCATCTTTTGTTAAGACTGCATAATATTCCATGGTATACATATACCACAATTTATTAATCCATTCGTGGGTAAATAGGCACTTGGGCTTATTCCATGACTTGGCTATTATGAATGGTTCTCTTGTTGATGAGGGGCGATAGAGGTCTTTAAAATCCTCTCCAGCCCTGTGGTGTTTTTAGCTGTGTAAATTGTATTGCTAAACGCAGTTAATCTTTGAGTCAGTAGGTGTTTCTTGTGGGTAAGATCTAGCCACATCCTATATAATTGCATCAGTAAATGTTGTAAAGGACAGTACAAATTGACCTCCTTGCCAGAAGGGACCTGCTGCAATGCTTTAGGAACCTGTGAGCAGCTCTGGCATTTTAAGAAAAGCACTGGAAGGTCTCAGGAAGTAGTCAGGGCTTTAGGACTTCAATGTGAGTCCTTGTTCTTCACCACAGTGAGATAGTTGAGGGAATGAGGCTGAGCAGGACTGGATCAAGTGACCCTGCTCTCAGGTGAGCCTACCCTCATGTTCTACAAAAGCTGATAAGTTAGGTGTCTTGAAAGAGGTTAAAGATCTCCTCCAGGCTGCTGGTAATAACTACCAGGGAGAGACTCAATTGTCCTACCCTGCCAGAAAGTCTGGTTGTGGATGCAGGGCTATCTGAGATTCACTATCTGGCTGTTAGGAGTGGGTTGTTCTTCTACCCTGCTCCATGGTCCGTCCTTTTGCATCTGTCAGCAGGCAGAAACCCAAACCAGCTGAGCTCCTCAGCAATGGTGCTATAGACTGGGACCTTCCTTATCCAGGATCCTGCCCTGGGCTGAGAGAATGGTCTTCTGTGGAGGGTAGAGGTGCTCCACTAGTGCACTGCAGCTCAGATCCACATTGCATTGTCCTCTCAGTTTTGCTCAGGTGGGCTCCCTTGCCTCCCAAAATTAGTTTACAAGTCTCCTTTCTATGTCCCTGAGCAACATAATGGGTTTCTGGGGGTACAGGATCTGTTCTGCAGACCTGTCATTGGGTCCCCAAAGATAACTCCCTGACTATGCCAGGCCTGTCATTGGGTCCCTGAAGATCACTCCCTGACCATGGCTGGTCCTGAGTTGCATATGGGGTGCCCATGCAAGCTTTGTGTCCCTCTGTTTCAGTATGTGCCCTACTCTGACTGAGCAACTGGGAGAGTAGCACCAGGTAGTGCCAGTGAGCAGAGAGCTCATGGTTCAATTCGCCTTAGTGCACTCCAGGTTTTTAAGAGGAAAGGTTTGAACTCCAGTTTCTGTAGACGTCTTTGTATGGTATAAACCACAACAGAGGGGAAGCAGCTGTTCCTGAGAGTCCTGGCTCAATCATTTATCCTGGCATCCATGAATGGAGAAGGGGAAAGGATGGTAAAGAGTCTGGAGGAAAGCTGGCACTCTGGTCATCTCTGTTTCTCTCTCCAGAAGGCAAGTCTCCTGGAATGTCCAGGCTATGGGGTCACCTAGATTCCTGAGGACCCACTGGCTCCTCTGGCTCCCAGAGTCCCAGCTGGAGTTGGAAAATATTTGTGTAAAAATAAGTCAGATGAAAACTAAGGGGGCTGAAGCTCCCTGGGGAGAATAAAGGCTCATAGTGGGTAGAGAAGCAATATGCCTGCTGTCTTGGCTAGGGTCTGTGGCAATGTGAAGTGACCCCAAAGGAGCTGGCAGCCTGATGCTTTATCCTCAAGTGATGGCAGTCACTTTTTGGGTTTGTGAGGGTGGGAAGGCTCTCCAGCAGCTCAGGAGCCTGCTGATTGTGAGATATGTGAGGGAGGGAGAAACACCTCCCCATTCCCCTGTCCTGTGCCTGGCTCCAAGCCTCTGGTAGGTTCATCTCTGCTAATATCTTGCTCCTTCTTGTTCTGCTCTGCAACTTCTTTGCATGGAATCTCTGGTAGGTTCTGACATTTTCCCATCAGAATTAGACCCAAGTTTTTTTTTTTTAACCATTTTTTTTCATCTAAAACTTTTCCTTCTGTCTGAGACAATCTAGCAGCGGATGTCTCTGATCAGCCATCTTGTGTCTCTTAGTCATTTTGCAATTGTTCTCACCAACTGCAAATTTTATATCAGCTAAATAATATTTTTTTATAAAAGGCAAATGGAGAGGAAGAAATGTTGTGGAGAGCTCCTTTTATGTGCTTAGTAGGAGCCTGGGGCTAAGAATGAGGAATGGAGGGTATCAGTGTTGGTAATGGTGCTGGTGGGAAGGGGGTGGTGGTGATGTGAGGATGTTGGGGGCCTGTGACTTGACATTCTTTCTTGCACTCATTTATTATTTTAGGTTTTAAGAGATTACTTGTTTTTAGTTACTACTAAATTGCAATGAGGTTGTTGAGTTCAATGACTGATTTACAGAATCAAAGTTCAAGTAAAGCTCCCTGATCACTCTCTTTTTTTAGTGTGACATTTTATTACATAAGTGGTAACCTTGGTCCTGATGCTGTTATAATTCAGGGTCTCATCTCACAGAAACCTTTGCTATAGACAAAGTGAAAGCATTTGTTTGGGATAAACAGTTTTCTCTTCTGCTCTAGTTTTCTTTTTTTTTTTAAATAGCTTTTATGACATTTTAAAGGCATTATTTTTTACAGATATCAGGCAATTCTGTTCAAAAGCAGCCTAAGTTGTAGATACATTTTGCATCATTGCTGAGCCTGGAGTAGTGAGGCCTTCTAGCTTAGCAGATATTCTTGCATCCTGAATAGGTTTTGTTAGAGAATTGGGAATAGTGAATCTATGTTTTATAGCTTAACGCATTTGATGATCTTTTGAAGAGCATCTTTCCCCAAAAATGTAAAGATTAGTAAATCTAAAATACGTAAAACTGAAAACTTAAATTATACTTTATGAATCTGGTTTAGAAGTGTGTTGGAGGGCATAATTATTTATCTTTTGGCCAAAGGAGACTGAAAGAAGAGTATCAGAATCTTTGTTAGTGCTTAAGTTGGAATACAGAGTGCAGCTGGGATCCAAGGACAAAATATGACCCCTACTGCTTTTTCCCTCACTTCCATGTCTATAACTTGGAAGTGAAGGGTCCCTCTTACTTGGAAAATGAGGTCTATTCCATGTGGTGGAGCAAATGAGAAGTTAGAGTGAAAATAGTTTACTCTAACCCTGTTTCTTCTGAGGGGGAAGATGAGGGTTGTAAGACTACTTGGAGAGGAAACTGAATTCATGATCACAAACTTTTGGGATTTGTAGGGTTGCTGTGACATTTTAGCTTTCTCCTTAAGAAATAGTCCATCAAATTTAGGCTGCATAAAAATCACTTAGGATTTACATCTCTGTTTCTTGTTGACCTTTGTACAAGGGACAGCAAATTTATTTACATATCTCATTCCAATGTGCACAATCTATTTGAAGAGTTGTATAATTCAAAGAGAAAAATGACACTTAAATACGTTTCTTGGTTTTCATGGTTGGCAAATGCAAAAAACAGTATTTGTAATTCCTTGAGAATCAGCAGTGGTCAAGGTGTGAAGCAAGGAAATATAAATTAGTTTTTGAGGTCTATTGTGGAAATGGTGACTAGTGCTCCTTGTTCCTGTTTTTGTCTCATGCTTCAAAAAAACCAAAAAACAAAAACATGCCAGTGTCCAATTCTGGGGGATATTGATGACTTTGGGACTGGGGATTGGTGCCTTGGGGCAGGGGAAGTAACCTGCCAAAGATGAATAGCTAGTTATGTACAAATTCATTTTTCTCTTTGAAGAAAATAATAATACACTTTTCCATTAGCAAATGGCATGTAGATAGTTGTAGAAATAATGGATGATTCAACTAGCCACCTAACTAGTGCAGACTCAAGGATTTGAAAACATTTCTCTTTCTGCCTAGAATATTTGAGCCACCTGAGGCCAATATCCACATTTTTTTCCCCTAAGATTTTCCTCTTGTAACAATACAAATGCACTTTGGACAAGAAATTTACTAGGAGTATTGCAAATTTATACCTTCTTTTAAATGAATTTATCAGGTAGCACCTTGAGAGCTTATTTTGATGGAGTAGCGGTAGAATTTGAGGTCACTGGGTGTGTAGTGAGGAGGCTGTGGCGATGGCTCCATTTGTAGGACAGGAATGATGAACACATGTTTGATCCCTTTCACCATTCTAGAAAGGACTATTTCTATGCCAAGAACTTTACAACTTCAGCCTATGCTGAGTGTTTAGCCATGTCATGCTGATAAGCAGTACTTCGACATACCAAAACAGTGTGGTAATAATTTGTAGATAGAGAAGGAAAAGTTAATTTTAGTTTAGTCTGTAATAAAGGATGGCAAGAAGAAAGATTGACAAAGGGGAGCTTTTGTATACTATTTGTCCCATGATTCTGTGGAGTCTTATTTTGGAAAAAAATATTTATTCATATTTTCTTGCACAAAATAATAGATAAAATGTATGAAGTAAGGAGTGGGATCTATGCCTCATGTTGTATATGGTGCTTAAATAGCATTGTTGATATGCTCTTCAAGCAAATTGATGTGTAAATATCTTCAATGAGTTCATAAAACCTGAAAGAACTTTTTTTAGAGACAGAATCTTGCTCTTTTGCCCAGGTTGGAATCCAGTGACATGATCATAGCTCACTGCAGCCTCAAACTCGTGGCTGACGTAATCTTCCCCTATGTAGCTAGGCCTGCATGTGTGCACCAGCATTCCGGGCCAATATTTTAAATATTATGTTGTAGAGATGAGTTCTTGCTGTGTTGCTCAGGCTGTGTTGAAGTCCTGGCACCAAACAATCCTTCTGCCTTGGCCTCCCAAAGTGCTAGGATTATAGGTGTGAGCCACTGAGCCTGGCCCAAGAAATAATTGTTAATAAGTATTTAAATCTACTGTGCCCCAACCTTTCATGTCATGAGACACATAGAAAGTGATAATATCTGGGACAATTGGAGTAAAAGGAATAGATAAATATTCACGGATCAAATGAGTAGATAAATGTCTCAGCCCCTTAAACTCATTTCAAGTTCAGCTGCAGAAACTCTGCTTCAAAACCTGCATAGAATAGCATGTCTGTTTTTAAATTAACACTTTATAATGGTTTTAGACACTATAGCCAATGACAATGATCCTTAGAAATTAGATAATCTATTTTTGTAAAATCAGAATTGTAAAACTAGAGTAAAACTATAGTTTATAAACTTTGCTTTCAAAATCTTATAATATATTTAATTTTGTGTATCGCTTGAAAATTCATACTTTTATTAAATCTTGCTTAAACATGTAAGAATGAATGACTAGCTTCTTTATGTGTGAATGAATGTCCTAGGACTTCTTCCTACATGACTAGTGAGAAAAATGATTTCCTTGAGGATACTACATTAGTACTTGAGTAGAGGTGCCTCAGATTCACGGTGTCTAAAATTGAACAGTATCATCTCCAACAATCCTGCTGCTCCTGCGTTTTCAGTATTTGTAAACAACTCCACAATCTTTCTGTTCATCCTAGCTATCCATATGGCTGGATGCTTTTTCCACACAATAGTGAATTTGTAATTTAATTTGGCCTATTGATTTTATATACTTTAATAAATCACAAAAGTAAATGCTTAAAAAAATAAGTTTAAACCAAAGACAGTGTATAAATCAAAAAGTCAATGTTTCTGGCTTGCCTCTTATTCCCTGTGAGATTCTAAGAGCCATATAAAATATGTTTGAGAACTAGGTGCCCCAGAGCAGGAATCTTAAGTGTACCCAGTTTAGGCTGGAGTGAGGCCTGGGCAGGGCTGATCAAGGCCTGTGTGGAACTGGCCAAGGTGGCAGTGGCTGTAAGAAGAGGTGGGACTAAGGTGACTGGAAGTGAGCGTAAGAGGTACTTTTCATATATACAATTATGCATTTCTTTTAAACAAAAATACTGGATAATACACTTTGTTCTACATCTTAAAAAATGACAAAAATATCACTGGGAACTTTTCATGTCAGTGTTTATAAAATTACACTCTTTATAACAGTTGTTTTGGAGGAGATACATTGTATTGGTGTATCACAATATGGTGAAATGTTTCTGAAACACTCTAGGACACTGGTCTGGGCAGTGATGTCTTTAGTAGTGTCTCAAAAGCACCGGCAACTAAAGCAAAGTTGAACAAGTGGGATTGAAGCCAGCTGAAAAGCTTCTGCGCTGTGAAGGAAACAATTGACAAAGGGGAAGGACTCCCCACAGAATGGGAGGAAATATTTACAAACTACCCAACTGACAAGGGGCTAATTAATACAAGGAGCTTAAAAGATCAGATAATCCAATTCGAAGGTGGGCAAACTATCCGAATAGACATTATTTTTCAAAAGAAGATGAACATGTGGCCGACAGGTACATGAAAAAATGCTCGACCTCAGTAGTCATCAGAGAAATGCAAATCAAAACTACAAGTATCTCCTACCCCAGTTAAAATGGCTTTCATACAAAAGACAGGCAATAATGAATGCTGGACAGGATGTGGAGAAAGGGGAACACGTGTATATCCTTAGTGAGAATGCAAATTATTACACCCACCATGGAAAAGAGTCTAGAGGTTCCTCAAAAAGCTACAAATAGAACTATCATGCGATCCAGCAATCCCATGGCTAGAAATGCACCCCAAAGAAAGGCATTTTGTATGTGAAAAAGATATCTGCTCTCCTATGTTTATTGCAGCACTGTTCCCAATAGCTGAGCTTTGGAATCAACCTGAGTATCTATCAACCTGAATATCTATTTATTGTGTATGTACACAATGCAGTGTTATTCAGCTATACAATGAATGAAATCCTGCCATTTGCAACAACATAGTTGAAACTGGAGAACATTGTGTTAAGGGAGATAAGCCAAGTTGCAGAAAGAAAAATCTCACATGTTCTCACTCATGTGTGAGATTTTAAAATGAAAACAATTGATCTCATGAAGACAGAGTGTAGAATGATGGTTACCAGAGAATGGGGAAGATAGAGGGGGCAGGGCATGAAGTGGGGATGGTTAATGGGCACAAAAAATATGCTTTGATAATTGGATAGAATGAACAATACTTTACAGCACAACAAGGGGACTACAGCCAATAAGTTATAGTGTACTTTAATATAGCTAAAAGAAATGGAATTGAAATGTTCCTAATAAAAAGAAATGGTAAATCAAAATCAGGGTGATTTGATTGTTGCATGTTGTATGCCTATATCAAAACATCACGTCGACACCATAAATATATGCAACTATTATGTACCTATAGTAATTACAAATAAAAATTAATAAAAAATCTCAAAAGGTGATGTTTCCTATCAATGGACATTGCTTTCCAATTTTGCTTTTTTATTTTTGTTTCTTATTATAAACATTAATACAATGTTCTTAAACATTCTTAAATATATATTTTTGTTTTTATAGTATTCAGATTTTCTTCTTAATGTCTGCTGTGCATTTTTAGAATTTTTCATACAATCCTTGTATATTCGTATAATCTTTTCTATGTGTGATATGTTTTGGATATGGGTTTATTTTTCATTATGTAAGTTTCTATTTCTAGAATATAAGAAAAGTTGATTTTTTGCATATTTATTTCTGGCTCCCTTGTAAACTCTTAGCAATTAGATAAGTGATTGTCCTGATTTTTCAAGGCAGAAAATGATGTTATATGCAAGTGAAACATACTGAAATTATTTGTGTCTAATGTTTTGCTTGTTATTATTTTCCCTAGTCTTATTATTTTGTCTGGGACTTTTAGAGTAATCTTGTATACTATCTACGACAGTGACCAATTTGTCTTGTTTGTACCTTAGTGAGAGTAAACCAAGAGATATGGCCCAAATCCTCCGACCCCAGTGTTGTAGCAATCTCACTGCTGCCTCTGCTCAATACCAACAAAACCAGGACAACTTTCAAGACAGTTGGTATATTGGTGGAAGCCAGTCACAAGTCAGCATACCAGAAGAAAGAGAAACTAAAAACTTTTTGGCTTCAACCTAAGAAAAGATGGAAAAAGTGTCAAAATGGAGAATGTCCACAGATCTTTGGGCAGTCCCAGATAACAGATTTCCACCATGCCCAGTCTGCCATTTTGTATAGATTTGTTTTAATTTTCTTTAATCATTAAATTTCTTTAATCAGAAATATCAAACATTTGTCAATTAATTTGTTCAATACACATTTATTGAGAAGCTATTATGTGCCAAGCACTGTGCTCTTTAGTAGAGATAAAGGGTGGGGCTGGAGCTTGAGTCTAGTAGGGGAGACGAACATTTGTTACCACAGAAATAAATTCAGCATTACTGAGGTGCTCATGAGACAAAGGGGGGACAGAGGTGTATTGGGAGCATAGGCCAGGGACGATTGCCCCACCTAGCAGGGTCATCGGTGAATGTATCTGTGAAGTGGTGCTGGACCTGAGATCGGAAGATGATTAGGCATTGATTTAATAAAAGGGGAGAAATGAGACGGAAGAGTGTTTCAGGAAGACCAGATCATATTGCAAAAGTCCCGGGGAGGAGATCACTTGTCAAATATGAGCATTTGAAACAATGTTGTGATGAAAGAGAGAGTGAGAGAAAACGCAGTTCTGGATGGTGCTGGGAAGATAGTTAGAGGCCAGAGCATGAAAAGTCCTGTGGCCGAGATAAACATTTTGGTTTTTGGGAAGTCTCAGTTTCAGACTTCCACATGGGAAATTGTTGGGAAGATTCAAGGTTACTATGGATGTAGTAGTAACTTTCAGAGAAGTGATACCCAGTGCCTTCTGCAGAGAAATGCTTGACGTGATACCCAGTGCCTTCTGCAGAGAAATGCTTGACAAATGGTGGCTGAATGAATAACACAACTAAATGCCAAAGTAATACTATATTTCTACAAGCAGTAATAAAGCAGAAATCAACGCATTTGGAAGGTAACTGTGAAATTTGATGAATGAATCCAATATAGAGAATAAAGAAACAATTTATAGCTAATGAAGAGATTAACAAGGCATAGGATCAAAAATATTTCTACTAACTGAAAATACCAAGTTGTTACAAAGAGACCGTCTACATGGTGTGTAATTATTATGTTTAATTCAGGTTGTTCATTTTGATAATTTAACGTGTTCCTTGTCTGGCTAATGAGATTTACCAGTAATAACACGTAAACAGCTCAGTAGAAATCTATTAATTTAGATTATCAGGTTATGTAGAAACTTCCTGAAGGAAATGCTCCATGGCTACCAAATATGTTGTTAACTATGCTGGTTAATAAGGTCATTTGTATAAAGAAAATAATCTATCAGGCTTTGAGTTCACTTGTTAATGAGATCCGAGGAGTTGGAAGGGAGTTTAGTGGTGTAATTTGTAAATTTTCTTAGGTGTATGCGCACAGCTCCAAATGCTACTATGTCAGTATAAATATAAAACCTTGACTTAAAAGCTACCTTGAAAGCAACTAGCACATAAACACAACATTATAAACACAGCACAGAAAATGTCCCACATAAACCTCAAGCTCTCTTCTTTTATTAGGCATACAAACAAATAAATGCAACATGAGCCAAGTGTGCTTGCCTAAATTATTTGTGTTTCTTCCTTGAAATGTCATCCAGGGAGCCTTATGCTAAAACCTAGAGGCAAGTGGCAAGATGTAGGAAGTATTGCAGCTAAAACAAAATTCTGTTCTATAAACTCTTGTTCACTTTCTTTCTTTCTTTTTGGTGATGGGTGTGTATGTAGAGTTTAATACTTTTGCTCTCAAACTCTTCTTGTCAAAAATAACATCTTCCTTCATTTTAACTTCCCATTTTGTCTTTGTTTACTTTTTCTTTATGTTACTCATAAGTGATGGTTTCTCACTTCCACTGGTGGTTTAGATCCTTCTGGAAATAGGAAGTAGAATGAGTGCTCAAAGCAACAAGCTCCCTGGGTTATCACCAACACATCACATCGCACGTTCCTTTTGAGATAGTGATAAAGAGAAGCAAGTGGGTTTAGCAATACTGGTTTATCTGCATTCATCACAGTCATATCTGTGAATCTTCATTATTCAAGAAAAAATAGCCAGGCGTTGTGGCAGGCGCCTGTAGTCCCAGCTACCTGGGAGGCTGAGGCAAGAGAACCGCCTAAGCCCGGGAGTTGGAGGTTGCTGTGAGCTGTGTGACTTAATGGCACTCTACAGAGGGCGATAAAGTGAGACTCTTGTTTCTAAAAAAAAAAAAAAAATTATTGAGTTCTCTTGATCCAGATTCCTCCCAAACCTTCCACCAAAAATTTCCCTAGACTTCATGTTTTCCACTCATTTCTATTTTCTTCATTTGCAGAATAATTTAATTAATGTGAAAGAGTAGTCTGTAAACAGAAGAGTAGAGAATGGTACCTGTTCATTTAAGCGCTACTCATGTGCATTAATACCTGATTCTTCTCTCCTTCAAAATGTCTTGGAAAGTGCCCATCTCAGCTTCCTTTAGGTTGGGCAGGGCCCTATCAGTAATTATGGCAAATGGCTGTGGGTGGAAGGGATGCTAGTTGCTTTTGGGCTAAGGAATTGAATTGTCTAAGCAAGCGTCTCCAGTTCTCTTTCTTCCTGCTGTGTTAATTGTGGAGACATGAGATCAGAGCAACGCAATTGCTGAGCCGCCAGGCCAGAGGGGAGATCCTTGAAGTTTACCTAGACTGACAGCAGACTTTGTGTGAGAAATAAACTTTTATTATGCTAGGCCACTAAGATTATGGGGAATTATTCATTCCTGCTGCACCGGCCCCATATGCCAGAGGTGGCAGGTTCAAACCCAGCTCTGGCCAAAAACTGCAAAAAAAAAAAAAAAAAGAAAGAAAAGAAAATGGGAAGAGAATCAGATAATCATCATGCCTTAACACCTTAAAAACTGAAGAATGTAGCAAATACACAATTACCACAATTTACTGTGGTAAGGCACTAGTTCTAATGCTGAGCTTTCAGTGGGTATTCAGCTTGGCCAACAGGAAAGAAAAGAAAAAATGATTTAGAGTTCAAGATCCCAGATTCAAGCCTAAGCCTTCCCACTTACTAAGTATGGGACATTGGCTAAGTCACAGAATTTTTCTAAAACACAGCTTCCTTTTCTGTTTGTATCTCTATTTCTATTTCCATTAGATAATAAATAACATTAGCAATAGCAACAATAAAGATAAAAACCATCCCAGCTTACCTGCTATACTTATTCTTTTTTTTTGATTCTCTTCCCATTTTCCTTTCTTTTTCTTTTGCAGTTTTTGGCCAGGGCTGGGTTTGAACCTGCCACCTCTGGCATATGGGGCCAGTGCTCTACCCCTTTGAGCCATAGGTGCTGCCCCTCTCTTCCCATTTTTGATGCCTGAATATCCGCTTCAGATGAGGCACAATCTCCATTGTAATCTTATTCTGCATATCTTCAGGTTTTTTCTTTCTTAGCTTTTATTCATCCTGATGGGCAGAATCCAGTGTTAATTTTTCTCTCTCAGTGTCCTTTGTTGAGAAGTATTTTCACTGTGGGACACCTTCTCTCACTACTTCATAGGCAGCTTCTTTCTTCTTGGGAGGAAAGAAGAAAGCATGCTGTGCCAAGGATATGTCAAGTTTATTTCATCTTCTTTGGATGTTTGAAGTTCCAGTAAAAAGACCAGCTATGTAGGGGCAGCACCCTTTCTGGTAGCAGTCTGTGCTGTTAGCTTGAATGAATGAGGCCCATTTAAAATCACCTTCACTGGGTTTCTCATGAAAAGACTTGTAATATTAAAGGTTTTAAAATTTATTTTAAAACTTTCTTTTTAAAGTCATTAAAGTTTTATTTTTATCAGAGAAACACACGTCTATGTTAAAAAATAAAAAGACAGAGTAGTGTATGATATATAATGAGTTTTTTGCCCTCACTCCATCCTATTCTCAAACCTACTCACTAGGGGCAACCACTTATTTTAATTGTCTCTGTTTTTAGCTATTCTAGTTATTAGCTTTATAACTCTAAATACTATAATTATATCTTTATTTTCTGATTTGTGATCATTAGAGAACTACTGGCTTCATCTACATTCCTAAGGATGGGAATTCATCTTCCTGGCATGACTTCTTCCTCTTTGCCCTTTTTTCTTCTTTAATATTATAAGTTAGAAGAAATTTCTAATCAGCTATTGGTTTTAAAATCAGCTATTGGTTCCTGTTCTCACTTTCACTAATACGTGTATATGTCTATCTTTTGCATCCACTTTTAATATTGAGTCCCTGCTTTGTAGATGGATGTTTTATTTTATTTTATTTTTTAAAATTTTTATTAAATTATAATTGTGTACATTAGTGCAATCATGGGACACAATGTGCTGACTTCATATACAATCTGAAATATTTTCATTGAACTGTTTAACATAGCCTTCATGGCATTTTCATAATCACTATATATATAGACATTGGTATTCTACATTTAGTAAGTTTCACCTGTACCCTTCTAAGATGCACCATAGGTGTGATCCCACCAATAGCCCTTCCCCTACCCATTCTCCCCCCTCCCCTCCCCTTCTTTGCTCTTTCCCCCATATTCTTGTGCTATAATTGGGTTTTAGCCTTCATATGAAAGCTATAAATTAGCTTCATATTAGGGCTAAGTACACTGGCTACTTTTTCCTTCATTCTTGAGATGCTTTGCTAAGAAGAATATGTTCCAGCTCCTGTAGATGGATGTTTTAAAGCCACTAACTTTTTCCTCACACATTTTTCTGTCCCTCAACTTCTGGTGTAGAAAGCTCTCCATTTTCTAAATTGATAATAATGTCCTATTTTTGTAGCCATAAGTAATCTTGCTCATTTTATATAGGTTACTTCTTAAATCTGAGCACTGATAAAAAGCTTTCACACCATTTTGCTTACACAAATACGGTTTTCTGTGTCTGTTGCCTCTTCTATGCTGCTTGGGGGGGAGGATGGCGTCAAGGCCAAACAAAGCATCTTTTCTTGCACTTTAGCAATTTCTCAAAATGATGCAAGTTTGAGTTGGCTACGTTTTGAGGTCATGACTCTTCTGAATGGTTTTTATGTTCCTTGTATGTTTTTAGTTGCCTTTCCCTCTTTCAGATTTTCTCTTTTGATTTTCTGCAGTTGAATCTGACATGTTTAGGTGTAGGTGTTTTTGGTATTTATCCTGCTTGTTCTTTGAGCTTCCTGGATCTGTACTTTGGTGTGTTTTATTAATTCAGAAACTTTTTCAGCCATTATTGCTTCAACTACTTGTTCCTATTTCGCTTTCTTTTTCTTCTGGAATGCCTATAATGAGTATTTACACCTTTTGAATAGTGCCACAGTTCTTGGACATTTGATTGCATCTTTTTTTCTCTTTGCTCTTAAGTTTGGAAGTTTCTGCAAACATATCTTTAAGCTCACTGATTCATTCGTAGGCTTCGTCTAGTTCACTGGTGATCTCCTAGACAGCATTCTTACTTTTCGTTATGATGTTTTTTATTTCTAGCATTTTCTTTTGATTCTTCCTTGATTCCCATTTCTTTGCTTACTTTTCCCACCTGTACTTTCAGGCTGGCCACATTTCTCCATTATAACCTTTAGCATATTAATGAGAGTTATTTTAATTCCAAATGTGACCATTCTATAATCTCTGCCAAATCTGGGTCTGGTTCTCATGCTTGCTGTATCAAATTGTTTTTTAATTAAAAAAAATTTTTTTTTGCCTTTTAGCATATTTATAATTCTTTTTTTAAAAGCCAGATAATGTATGATGTTTTGAGTAAAATAAATTGAGGTAGATAGGCCTGTTTAGCCTTTTTAGTGTGAGGTTTTGTGTTTATCTGTCTAGAGGTTAGACTGTGTTTTTGCTGGACACCGGTGGTTAAAATTCCTGGCGTCCTTGTTCTTGTCTCCCTGGCTGCTTTGGGATTTTCCTAGAGATTTTTGAAATAGTATACGAGGCTGGCAGTTATTTTATCTGTAATTTTGTGTTTTTATGCAGGAGCCTGATTGATATGATGGTAAGATGTCGAGGGAAGGGAAGTTTCTATAGTCTCAGGTTAGGTTTCAGTCTTTACTAAGCCTGAGCTGAAAATTTCCTTTTCTCCATCTGGAAGGCTACAGGGCTAGAAGTGGGCATTTCCCTTCCCCCTGGCTGGGAAGACTTTGGTATTGACTCTTGTAAAATAGTTTCCCTTGAGGACAGGCCTTCGTAAGGAGAACAGGGAAGTCTGGGCTACTTAAAAATGGTAACATTTCTTCTCCATCAGAAGCTAAGAAAATTTCTTTCAGGTCTTCACAGAGAGAACGTGGTTGGGTTCCCAGAAGTAAAACTCAAAAGCTGTGCCCCCCATCTACCCCTCCCCTCCCGCACCCCCCCCCCCTTGGAGTTTTTACTGCTCCATCTAGCTGCCCAGAGACTCCAATAATTTGTCAATTACACTTGCAAGCCTCTTACCAACTCAGCTCCAGTCTGGTCTTCTGTCCTGAGCTGTGAGCCTCTGTCTTTGCTGCTCCAGGCTTGGCAGCACTTTTCCCTGTGGCTTCAGTTCTCTGATGGAGTTTAAAAGAATTGTTGATTGTGTTTGTGCAGTTTTTTGTTTTGTTTTGTTTTGTTATGAAGATGGGAGTGATTAGTTCCAAGTTCTTTCTGTGCCCAGTCAGAAACTGGAAATTGCTTTGCTTTTTCTTTACAAAAGAATAAATGTCTTTGGCACATCTTCAAATGCAGTCATTCTCTCAGTTATATTATCTGCTGTGTGACTCCCTTGCTTCAGAAGGTATCTCCCTGCAGCCTGTCAACCCCCTTTTCCAGACTGGACCTACTAATTGCCTTTAGGGTCTTCTGTATACTTGCCTTGACCTACTTTTGCTATATTTCGGGGATGGATGAATCTGGGACTTAAATATCTCTGAAACACAGCACAAGTAGGTCCCCACAAAGACAAGGATATGATATCACTTTATTATTATCTGCTAATCATTTTGTAATTTAGAATATATTCATTTTTAATTAAATTATTCCTCTTAAGCATTTTTTCCCTTTCACAATAAGTTACACAAATAATAGAAGTTCTAGGCTACTTTACATCAAGACATTTCAGCTTTTATTATCCTTACTTTATCAAAGGAGAAATTGCTGCTTGCAGATAGTATGATTTTTCATAAGGAGGGCACATGGGCTTCCTGACTCCTAGGACAGTGCTTCCTTGATAACTGAAAACCCTATTTCCTCCAGGAGAAAAACTACTTCCATATGTGAATGATCCTTTAAAGAGGACTAAAAAAAGCCTCACCTAAGAAGTTAAGTGAGCAGAAACTATATGGGAAATATATTCAGTTTCTCTAGGCACATACACAGTTAAAAATTTCTCTCTCTGTAATAAGCTGAGATAATCTGGAAAATGTGTGTAAATCTTTTTTGACAACCTGTCCAGCCCCTCTCCCTCGCCAGGCTGTATAGTCAAACAGATAACCACTCCCTCTTACAACCTGTGTTGTTGTACTTCAGACTCGGTTGTGATTTGTGTACATGTTCATCTTCTCTCCTGGTATTGAGCCCCTTGGTTACATGACTATGGGGACTTTGTCTTATTCGTGCTTGAACCTCAGCACCTGGGCCAGTACCTCGCATATGGCAGGTGCTCACTAAATGTTTCTTCAATGAACTGACACTTTGTACTAATGGGCTACGTTCTTCAATTTGGACCTGGAAGGATGAGTAACTGGGGGCTGTGAGAAATATTAATTATATGCACAACCTTATAAGGAGGTGACTGTAAGTTATAGTCATGACAGTTAGGAGATAGGACACTGTAATAGCTTCATTACTTAAAACCAGCTCATAAAGAAGATCACATTTGTATGCCCACATTTCTGAATGTGTGGATAGAAACCTTGAAGTTGTAGAACTTGTGCAAGTAATAAACGTATTACCCAATGAAAACATTCAACTGTGTATGAGAATGACAATATTTTTATTTATTTTTTTGAGACAGAGTCTCACTCTGTCACCCTCAGTAGGGTGTTATGGCATCATAGCTCACAGCAACCTCCAATTCTTGGGACTTAGCTTCCCAAGTAGTTGAGACTATAGACGCCTACCACAATGCTTGGCTATTTTTTGTTACAGTTACCACTGCTGTTTTAGCTGGCTGGGGCTGGGTTCAAATCCGCTACCCTCAGTATATGGGGCTGGTGCTCTACCCACTGAGCCACAGGTGCTGCTCAAATATTTTTAATATCTCCCTTGCTAACCAGCACCTCTTACCTTTTGCTTATTTATTTTGAAGCATGAACTAAAGTATATACTTAGAATTTAATATTGTTATAGTTTCATTGTTTTATATTTAATTACAATAGCCTTCAATTTATGGTAAATGACAATCTGCATTTATGGTCTTAGCATAAATCGTCCTTTAATAACATATTAATTTACATTTTAAAGTCGGCCAATTTAAAGAAAGATCATAAATAAATGATAGGACAGGAGATACATGTGCTTGATAGTAGTTGTGGCAGTTAATGTGAATTGGGCACACTGGGCTATAGCATAAGGTGTGTAATTCTAGCAGCACATCAACTGAGGCCAAATTTGTGCAACTGGAGAGTCTAAATTAGTGGGATTGGTGATTCTGAAGTGGATTGTGGATGGAGGATCAGAACCACTGGCGTAAGATGAAGGTAGAGGATTGCCCATGTCCTGCAAAGCTTTGGGAAGACCAGGGCTGGGAGGCTGGGCCCAAGCTTGAGTCCAGGCTATTCATAGCTGACTTTCCAAGAATCTCAGTATCTTCAACTCTCTCTTCTCATTCACTCTTCCACATACTGTTCATCTGATATTACTCCAGCAATACGGTTCTCACATATTCAATAAATACCTTTGCAGAACATTCATCAATGCTCATCTTTTTAGATATTTCCCCAGCTTTCAACATGTATTTTCTTTCTACTATTTCTTAAATGTTCCTTTCCTTTGGCTTTCATGGCACCCCATCCTCTTGGCCAGTCTTTTAAGTCGTATGGGAAGGAGGGAACCCAAAGAGATAGAAATCACTTGAAAGCTGAATCTCATCTGTCAAACCACAACTTTCTTTTTGAGACAGACTCTCACTCTGTTGCCCTAGGCTGGAGTGCTGTAACATCACAGCTCACAGCAACTTCAAACTCCTGTGCTCAAGTGGTGTTTTTGCCTGAGCCTCCCAAGTTGCTGGGACCACCGGCATGTGCCCCCAAACCCAGGTAGTTTTTCTATTTTTAGTAGAGATTAATTCTTGGTCTTGCTCAGGTTGGTCTCAAACTCATGAGCTCAAGCAATCCACCCGCCTTGGCCTCCCAGAGTGCTGGGATTGCAGCTGTGAGTTACTGTACCCCACCTGAACCACAAAATTTTGGGTTCCCAGAAATCTAGATGCTAGGTGCCCTTATTTCCATTCTGCACTCCATCCTTAGACAATATTATCTTCATCTAGATTCAAATCTCACCTCTGTGTAGAAGACTCACAGATAAGATTCAGCGAGACCTCTTCTCTAGAATTTAGCCCCACCTACCTGATTGTCTTCTTGGCAAATTCCCTTCAATAACATCTGAAAGTTTTGTCCAAATCACCTCTTGAATCGTCCTCCTCCCTTCTCCTTGACTCCCCTATCAAACCTAGTCCTTCTCTGCTAATTTCTATTAGACAAATGTTGCCACACTCCAGACTTTTTATAGCCAGAAATGTAGAATAACCCTAATACCTCCTGGACTCTTACATCCTCTGCCCAATCCATCCATATTTTTTATTATTTACAGCTTAAATATTAACCCTTATCTTTCTTACTCTGTGTATTCCTATTTACCTATTTATTTACCACCTTCTCTCCTGAACGAATGCAATGTCTTCTATGTTATTCATTCTATTTTTTTCTTTCACTGCTCCTCTCACCCCATTCTGCTGTTCACACTGCAATGAGGATGTTCATTTCAAATATTACCACCCTACACTCTTTCTAGAAAACCTTGACGGCTTCTCATTGCCCTTGGGATAAAATCCAAATCCTTCCTGTAATCTTTAAGGCCTGCATTATCAGACCCTGCAACTTCCTTATGCCGTCAACCTATTCCCTGCTCCTGCTCGCTGTGTCCGAATCATTTTCCTCTGTATATGCTGTTCCTTCTGCCAGAGACGCTTCATCTGCTCTCCTCCCACCCTCCACATATGATAGGTTCAAATGTTCCACTAAGTGACTGTCAGAGAAACGTTACCTCTCCTCCCCATCGCAAACCCTCCTGTGTAAGCTAATGAGACACCGTGTGCCTTCCCTTCATGCCACTTAATCATGGTGATATTTTCTCTGCTATGTGTGTTTGCTAATTTAGGTCTCTCTTCTCTGCTATACCACTAACAAAATGGCTTTTGTTAAGACTCTTTGGGAAAATGTCTGGCACAGAGTAGATGCTTCATAAATAGGTCTAGGGTAAATAAAGGGAGGTAATGAAGTTGGTGTTGGAAGAATGGCAAGGTAGAGAGATATGAGTCAGCAAAGAGCAGGTGTCTTATCTTCCTCATTATTTGGTGGTGGTTCTTACTGGTGAGGACCGGTGGCTTCTCTGTCTGCTGACTTGGAGCTGGAGGCACCAAAGAGAGTGATATTTAGAGCCAGTGTATATATTGCTTGTGGGATCATTGCTGTTCCCTGTTTTGCATTTCTCTTCAGGGCCTACATTTTTGATGTGCATTTATAGGAAAAGGTTAATTGTGTGAATTGAAAAGTAAAAGCTTTGCTTCCTGTAAAGTGTTCTTATTGTTTGGGAAGATTTTTCTAGGATGGGAATACTAAAAGGTCATTTCCACATTCAAATGAATAGTTTTTGATAGTATAAACTAGATATTTTGTAAAGTACTTACCAACAAGAGAATCTGCTTTCATTTAAAAGTCATCTATTTGTGTGCAAGTAAAATTGCCTGTCATGGTTTGAAAGGATTATTTATGGTTTCTAAACATTCATCTCTCCCAGCTCAGTTCATATACTGCCTTTACAAAATGGAAATTTAATTCCCTTAGATTGTTCTATTGTCCAATATATACACTTTGTTATACTGTATTGTAACATGATTTCATTCAATTGCCTCACTTGCTATATTACAAACTGACAAAATACATCAAGTAGTTTTTAACTTTTTGCTCTAATATATACTGGGTACTGTGACTCACGCTATTGGTGATCTTGAATTGTCAAGAGAAGGGAAGAGGACTATTATTGTCACTTCAATAATGTTGCCACAATAATGTTGTCCATGACCTACAAGAGATAGTTCATGGTAATGGGAAAATGATAATTATAAAAAAAATTAGTATACAATATACTTTCCAAAGCTTTATACAATTAGTATACAATATACTTTCCAAAGCTTTATAATGTGGAAAACAGAAGTATAGAGTTTAAATGATGTTTCTCTGTACTTGATTTCTAGAAATAGCTTCTTTTGATTTCTATTGAAGTGTATTAAGTTTGGCATTTAACACGTATCATGTAAATAGAACAGCCATGAATATCATTTTTTGTAACTAAAAAGTTGTGGTGTTAACTCCTGAAGCATGTTTCGAGATGGAGACCGAGAGCTGATGAAATTATCCCAAAGATGCCACATTTGTGAGGAATTATGATACACAGATCCCGGCAGACTGAAGGGTGCCTGTCAGACTTCAGAAATTGGCTTGTTGTGTTTCAAAGCCATATGCTTGCTTCCTGAGAGGAGACACCATCTGCTTTAGGCATTACTTGGAGGGGTTCCTGCAGGGGCTGTTACCAACGAAAAGAGATGTGAGCGATTTGACACCATCCATGAATGTGTAATTAGGAGGGACACTCAAGAGTCAACATTTGAAGGGAAATGCATGTATTAGGTATTAAAAAATGAATGTAATTTAAAAGATCAATCCAAAGTATACTGTTATATTCTTTGACCATAACCTTAGAATTAGAATGTGTGTGGCTCCCCACAGCTTCTCCTCTCCGCAAGAGCAAGTGCCTCACGTGCCTGTAGGGTGGAGATTCTTGTGCTTTCTACCTCTACCTGGCATTTCTTGGGATTATCATAAAACCTATCAACATGCCCCCTGGGTGAGGGGCTCTTCCACAAGTGGAACTTCACCCTGGAAGTGAGAAAAATGTAACCTAAAAATTGTACCCTCTTATTAATTTGAAAAACAACAACAAAAAACTAAAAAAAAGTAAAAAAAATTTGAGAACTGTAAATGTTAACAAAGCTTATATATATGCTGGAATCCTAAAAAAATTAAAAAAGAACTTGTCGAAAAATGGTAAGTGGTATTAAGGTGTCATAATTCATTTTAACATTCAGGGGATTTTGACAATTATTACTCAATTTCAGTGACAGTGGAGATTTATTGTGATCAGAAGATTTCAAAAGTGTTATTGCTGGGGCTCCTGAGGAACTCAACGTGGTTTATGTATGTGCTCAGGACATTTATTTTTGTAATAAAAATGGCAGACTTTTATAATCTTTACTATTTGCCTTTTCTGCTAAACCATAAGAATAATCGATATTAATGATTTTAAAGATTTATTCTTGAAAAGGGCATATGAATTATGGGAAAACAATTTATAATTTTATCTGTTTGATGAACTGGACTAAATCAAGGAAGTCACAAATTTATCTTGGATTATATTTCTTCCTATGAACTATTCGGCTAACTCAATGAGGATAGGGACTGTGGTTGTTTTGTTCATTGATGATTTTGTATAGCCCGGGACTTACTGTGTGCTCAATAAATATATATTATTTGGATGGTTGAATGAATAAGAAATAATGGCAGACTGCTGACTAGTGTTATTTAGTAAATTACAAGGAAGACAATTATAAAGTGTATTTTCTATATGCTCAGAATCATCTATGTTTTTTTTTTCAGGGAAGTCATTCATAAATTTTTATATATGTATATTATATACAGTGGGGACCAAAAAATGTATACACATTTTAAGAAAGGAAAAACCCATATTAAAACTGTAATACTCACTATATAAGCATAATGATAACAAAAGATGAATGCTAATCGCATTAGGAGCCTCTTGTAACTGCAGAAGTCAAATGTGATTTGAGGATTACAAATTTAATATGGCTTTTTCCTTTCTTTTTTTTTTTTTGAGACAGAGCCTCAAGCTGTTGCCCTGGGCAGAGTGTCGTGGCATTACAGCTCACAGCAACCTCCAATTCCTGGGTTCAAGCGAGTCTCCTGCTTCCACCTCCAAAGTAGCTGGGACTGCAGGCACCTGCCACAACACCCGGCTATTTTTGTTTTGGTTGTAGCTGTCATTGTTGTTTGGCAGGCCCAGGCTAGATTCGAACCTGCCAGCTTAGGTGTACGTGGCTGGTGCTTTAGCCTTCTGAGCCACAGGGGCCGAGCCTCTTTTTTTTGTTTTTGTTTTTATTAAATCATAGCTGTGTACATTAGTGCAATCAAGGGGTACAACGTGCTGGTTTCATATACAATCTGTAATGTTTTCATCGAACTGTTTAACATAGCCTCCTTGGCATTTTCTTCGTTATTGTATGAAGACATTTCTATTCTGCATTTAGTAAGTTTTGCCTGTACCCTTCTAAGAGGCACCATAGGTGTGGCCCCACCAATTACCCTCCCTTCACCCCAAACCTCACCTCCCCTCCGTTGCCATTTCCCCCATATTCTTGTGCTATAGTTGGGTTATAGCCTTCATATGAAACCTATAAATTAGCTTCATAGTAGGGCTGAGTACATTGGATACTTTTTCTTCCATCCTTGAGATACTTTGCTTAGAAGAATATGTTCCAGCTCCATCCATGTAAATATGAAGGTGGTAAAGTCTCCATCTTTCTTAAAGGCTGCATAGTATTCCATGGTATACATGTACCATAATTTATTAATCCATGTGGGTTGATGGGCACTTGGGCTTCTTCCATGACTTAGCAATTATGAATAGGGCTGCAATAAACATTCTGGTACAGATGTCTTTGTTATAATGTGATTTTTGGTCTTCTGGGTATATACCTAGTAAAGGAATTATAGGATCAAATGGCAGGTCTATTTTTAGATCTCTAAGTATTCTCCAAACATCCTTCCAAAAGGAACAT
>CAUYON010011562.1:0-60144 GCA_963573935.1 Arctocebus calabarensis
ATAGAGACAAGAGTCTCATTTTATCACCCTCAGTAGAGTACCGTGGTGTCACACAGCTCACAGCAACCTCCAACTTCCTGGTCTTAGGCGATTCTCTTGCCTCAGCCTCCGGAGTAGCTGGGACTACAGGTGCCCGCCACAAGGCCCGTCTATTTTTGTTTTGCAGTTTGGAGGAGGCCGGGTTTGAACCCTCCACCTTCAGTATCTGTGGCCCGTGCCATACCTGATGAGTCACAGGCGCCGCCCTATGTATTTGTATTTGATAGACCATTAGCTATACAATATACATGTTGAATTAAGTGAGCTGGTTTATTAACCCAATAGCCAATGAAAATATGAGTAACATAAACTAGTATGTGTGTATAACTGAAATAAGCCAGTCACAAAAGGAAAAAAGGACAGGACACATATTGTGTGGTTCCATGTATATGAGGTACCTAGAGTTATCAAATTCATAGAGACAAAAGGTAGAATGGCAGTTGCCAATGACTGTAGGGGAAGAAAAGTTATTACTCAATCGATATAAATTGGTAAAGGTGTTGTGGAAGTAGATGGTGGTGAGGGCTGCACAACAATGGGAATGTACTTGATGCTACTCAACTGTACTGTTAAAATGGTAAATTTTATGTCATGTATATTTTACTACAGTTATAAAAACAGCACATGAGATTCATAAAACTGCAAGGGACAATAAGAGATCATCTGGCCTATAATATGGTGGCACTTTTCTACCTCTGAGACATTTTCTTTCAGTTTTGAATGCCTTTTTCATAGTCCACCTTCACCTCCTAAACTCTACTATAATCATACTCAAGACCTAGCTCAAATGCTACTTCCCCAGTTTTACAGTAACTGTACTTAATGGAACCAAGGTTATCAATATGAGGTAAGTTGTAAATATATATTTGGGACTGAGGAGAAAGGTTAGAACTGGAGACATGAATTTACAAGTTGTCAGAATAAAGTGGATGAGACTGACCAAGGAAATGTGCAGAATGAGAAGAATACATATAATAGGCATTTAATAAATAAATGTCTATTGAATTGATTCTAATAGGTGGCTCTTTAGAAGTGTTTTATTAAGTTTAAAGTTATTCCTTTCTTTTATTTCCTTCAAGTTATACCAGAGAACTCCACAAAAACGTTAAAAGTAAAAGAATATTCCAGAGACACTGAACAAACACTAGGTGTAAGTGCACACACAGTTGCATTGAAAAAGAATGAGAAGGTCTCAAAACTGTACAGACTATTCTGGAATATTTCACTTCATTCAATTCCTTTTTAAAAAAAATAAATACTGGTGGTAGTGTGTGTGGGGGGGGAGGGACAATATTTCCTTAACATACATGGAAATCTAAAGGCAATTTAAAGCTGCAAATAAAGGCATGATTCAAATTCTATTCAATGCCAGAATGAGCTTTACTTTAAGATTTACATTGAACTAGAAAAATATTTAAAGATTATAAAAGATTCTTCCAATATTACGAGATCAGAAGGGAAAGGTTTGCTTATTTTAGCACTCTTCATAAAGACTAACTTTGTCAAGAAAATCTGCAGTGAACTAAAATGAAAGGAAAATACTGTGGTCATACTGATGTGTTTGTCTGGTTTTTACTCTTGGTTTTGAAAACGAAGTTATACAATGAACTCAGTCAAAATGAGTATCTAGTACCTATTCTGCATGTCTCAAGGAAATCACTACAACTGCATACCATTTCAAAGAGCATATAATTTTCTCTCAAATGTAATAACTTCTCCCTCCATCTTACATTGAGGTCCTGGTTATGTATGATCTCCTGTGTGAGAACAACCTGAGAAAAACCCATACCCTAACTTTGCTCAGTAAATGAGACTTATAGAATACCCCATGTCACCTGAAATGGAAGTTTGGACCATAATAAGTACTTAAGTTGATTGAGAAAGCAGTTCCCTGATGGTACTAAGAGGAAGTGGCCTTGAATTAGGTTGAATACCTTACACAGAACCCTGTTATATTTGACGTGATTTTAGTTTAGGAAAAAATGCAAGCCCAGGAAGTCATACTATGTTTTAACTTAAATTAAAAAAAATGGAGTTGGCCAATTTAAAAAAAGTGATTTAAATAAATAGTATGAAAAGGTTATAAGATTACAGGACATTTTTCTTTTTCTGTGTACATATGCAGAATGTATGTCTATCTAGAGGTAAAAATACATATAAATAATATCAGCTAGCTATACATTTCTATAATTTTATCATGAAGCAACATGTTCTGAGTTCTTCAATGTAGTCTTTCATATCACAGATTTTAATTAATAATGGGTGATAAAATAATTCAGTTTAATCATTTAAGAAGACATCTTAGATAATGGTTTTGTATTATTGATTGTTATGAGTACATTGTATAATCACTATTTATGACAAACAAAAATCAATTTCATTCACTTACAAATTAAGTAATTACCAGGTGACCAGTACATGTATATACTGTGCTATTTAAAAAAGAAACCTGCGAAATCATAGGAAAAGAAAATACAGAGCTATCACCAATTTTTTTCATGAGAATACTGAATATGAATAGATGAAGGCTATAAGCAATCAATAAAATTGTCCAACCACATTAGTACCAATTTTCAATATATTATAGTCACTTAAAAGAGGGTGTATTTAATATTTTATGTCAGCTACCAAAAATAGCTTACCTGTCACAGGTGCCTAAAAATAGCAAGGGTTCAGGTTTGTTCTAGAGTGGGTCTGGAGTTACCAGCATTCAATCCAGAAAGAGTAAACCACAATGAGCAAATCACACACACACACACAAACACACACAGAAAAGTAAATTCCCTGAGCTACCTACAACCAAACCTGCTATGGGAATTAGGAGAGGGACTGAAAATTAGTGAAATTAAGTGATCATTCATAAGATTTTAAAACAGCATACAACCTGCTAAATTGGCTTTTAAAGGAACAAATATGACCATAACATTATCCCACAAAGGACCCAATAATTGTGTATGTGGTAAAATACAGTAATAAGTAACACTTAGAAGTAAATGCTGAAATTGGAAAAAATTACCAGCATTACTACCACCTCTTGGAGGCGTTTTCTTCATGCCATTCCTGAAAATGAAAGGTGGAACTGACCACTTATTTGTGCCCTATCTTGTATATATTTTAATCATATACTGTACTGTGAGCTCCTTGACGGCAGGAGTGAGCTGTTTCTTTTTTATATTTTCAGCACCCAGTATGGTATACGATACAGTACATGTTTGGCTACTATGCATTCATTCTACACACACCTAATATTAGAATAAATCAGGCTCTGTAAAAAGGCAGTGAAGTTTTTGATGAACTAATACAGACAGACAGATGAAGAAAGTAATGACAAAGTGAGGTCACCAAGATGGTGGGGACATATCAGCCTTCATCATCCCACAAAGAACAAACATAGACAGCTTTCCACAAGCCAGACTAACCCTGGGAGGATCTGAGGACCCATTTAAGAATATGCAACAACACAGTCAAGTACAAAAAGAGAATATGCCCACAAAAGGATCACTGATGAGAACAGCAGACCTGAGAGGCCAGGAGATGGCTAGAAACAAAAAAGAAACATGGAGGTTGTCAGTATCACCACACTGTGAGAGCCGCCATGGTCCCCAGAGGACCCTCGCATCTCTTACTAATCAGGGAGCCATTCCTGCCAAAGAACCCCAGAGAGGGAGACATAGCTACAAAACCCTTTCCCATGAAGCAGCAGATGCTTTTCAGCTATTTTGGAGAAAGAAACTGCCACTTTCCCAATCCATGCAAGATCCTGACCCCTGAATCATGGCTGCCCCATGAGTGCCCACACTCCAGACCCAGGCTCTACGGGTACATTGCACAAAACCATGCTTCAGATACCTGAGGCAGTGGCACAGTGAGTTAGCTTGCACTTTGGACCCCAGAGCCAATCTCTCTCTGAGTGTGCCCATACTCCAGACACCTGTAGGCATTATTGAAAGTTAGCCTGTGCTCCAGACTCCAGACAGGATATGTGCTACATTGTGCCCACCCACAACTAGGACACTAGCCCCACTCATGGCCATGTGAACTAGTTTACATCCTAGACACCAGAGCCAACGTCTCTCTGATATGCCTGTGGTCTGGATACAAACTCAGCTACCATACAGAGTTAGGCCCTGCCCTACCCTCAGAGAACCACTGTGACTTGATGCATACTTGTCCTCCTGTTCCCTGCCTAATTCACAAACACCCATGCATCTCGGACATTAGTGCCATTACCACTCCAGGTCTAAGAGCAGTAGTCCCTCCAGGCATGCCTGTACTTGAGGCCTTGGCTCTAGGGCCACTCCACGAGCATCACTCATCAGACACCAATATCATTGTGAGTGGGCCCCAAGCCAGACCCAGTGCCAAGACAGATCTGCTCTGTCATAATTTCCCTAGTGAGAGAAAAAGAGATTGGAAGGACCCTAGCAGCCATCACCACTGAAGATTCCCAAGAGCCCTCACAACTGCTGTGGACACCTACATATTTGCCACTGAGAATCCTTGAAATCTTGTCAACACTGATATCAGTTGACAGAGTTGCACAGAGCACACTACTCTGCCCTCCTTGGAGCCAGTACTGCTGTAGCCTACCCATACATTGCCCTGTACCATCCTATAGAGCAGAGGTTCTCAACCTTCCTGATGCTGTGACCCTTCAATACAGTTCCTCATGTTGTGGTGACCCCAACTACAACATGAGGAACTGTATTGAAGGGTCGCGGCATCAGGAAGGTTGAGAACCACTGCTCTATAGGATGGTATAGGGCAAGGTAAGAAGTACATACAAGACAGAAGGTCTTTCCACACAGAAACCTATAATATCTGGAAGAGATGAATACTCTACCAAATGCACAGACATCAACATATGGCAACAAGAAACATAAAATACCAAGGAAACATTTTACTGCCAAAAGAACACAATAGTTTCCCAATAACTGACTCCAAATGAATGGAAATTTATAAACTGCTTGACAAAGAATTCAAAATGATTTTGTTATGGGAGTGCACTAAACTTTGAGAAAATACAAAGAAACAAAGACAAGAAAATATAATAAACAATTGAATGAAATCAGGAAAACAAGACATGAATAAAATGAGAAATTTAACTGAGAGTTTAATTTATTTTTAAAAACTGCTTATTTTTAAGTGAAAAAATACAGTGAATGAAATGAAAAATCCAATAGTGAGTGTCAACAACAGAACTGATCAAGAAGAGGAAAGAATCTAGGAACTCAAAGAAAGGATATTTGAAGAAGATATAAATAGCTATCCCAGGATGTATTTGGTCAGCAGAGCATAAAATGGTAACTAAATTTTACATAGGCCAACAGCTGAATAAGTTATAAACAAACTTTTTGGCATAAAGACTGATCAACAACAAACCCTTTCCCTCTTTACAAGCATTGAAAGGCAAAGATCTAATACTTCTTCCTTTGAAAAATTTCAACCCAAGGAATAAACAATTTTAATTTTAAAATCATTTAAACTCTAAGCTGGGCTCAGCGCCTATGGCTCAACAGGCTAAGGCGCCAGCCACGTACACCTGAGCAGGCGGGTTCAAATCCAGCCCGGGCCCACCAAACAACAATGACGGCTGCAACCAAAAAATGGCTGGGTGTTGTGGTGGGCACCTGTAATCCCAGCTACTGGGGAGGCAGAGGCAAGAGACTTGCTTGAGCCCAGGAACTGGAGGTTGCTGTGAGCTGTAATGCCACAGCACTCTATCCAGGGTGACAGCTTGAGGCTCTGTCTCAAACAAACAAACAAACAAACAAATAAACAAAAACCTCTAAACTAAGCTACAGTTTCTTAGCTTTTTATTCTTCACATTTTAATAGACGCATATCCTGACTTCTAAATCTGGAACCCCATAACTCTCGGATTTTTACCAAGCAAAAAGTTTTCCATTATGTAATAACATCTCTGTCTGCTGGACTTTTAGGTATCTCGTAATTCTACGACCTTATGACCAGTAAAAATGTAAAAATAAATCTTTTGTTTCAGAGGGGAAACAGATATTATTCTATTTAAATCTTTTTTTTTCTTACAAATATTTATCACGTCCTTAAGATGTTTTACTGACATACAAATGAAGACTGGTAAAGCTAAACCCAATGGGAGAAGGAAATTATGTAAATAACCAGCATTCAATGGAGTAAGTGACATACATCTTCCATTAATTTTGATGTTGAGACAGACTAGACCACTGAGAATAGTGTGTGGAAACCCAAGAGGATAGCTCTTTCCTGACAAAGGCTACGTCTCCATGACCAGCTATAGTTTTGTTCCTCCATCAAACCAAAAGTTCAGGTATTGGAAAAGGGTGCAGCTGAGTACTGGGATGCATTCAGGATACAGCTGCTAAATGTAACAATGGTTTATTTGGCACTATAAATGGAGCTGGATTCTGCATAGAGGCCAAGACTGCCAAATCCTGATTTAAGACATTGCCTTTCAAAAAATAGAATTAAAAGAAAAACTTATAATGAAAATACCTTATGACTTAAATAATACAGCACACACATTACCTTTAAATATGACCCATAGTATTTTGTTACATATGAGCTGTCACACTGACTCAAAACAGTTATTTCTTGCTGAATGTCTTCTATTTCATCTTCGGCTTCCTCAAGGTCTATGATTTTAATAGCAACCACTTGCTGAGTACGGTTATCAATTCCTTTGAAAACTTCTCCAAATGAGCCTTTCCCAATGCGTTCTAATTTTGTGAACAATTCTTCTGGATCAGCTATATTATTCTAAAAAGGGTTGGGAGAAAGAGAAAGAATACAAATGTTTTGAATTATATTTTTTAAATGAAGGAAAATAAATCACACTAGACAGCAACATTTTTAAAGGCATACAAATTCCTTTGAGTCGCCACATGCACTTTGTTAGAACTGCAATCCCGAATTGCTGGCTGGTCCTCATTCTACTGGATCACCCACACTAATCAAGCCTGGCTGATCCTGCTACCACAAACGATCCCCTACGGTAAAAGTATCTGGTTCTGACAAAAGATAAGGCATTTTTTGGAAGAAAGCAGCTGATTACACAGTTTTCACATTAATGCAAATGCAGCAACAGTGAGAGAACATTCAACCTATGGTAAATCATTCAAAATTGTAACATTACGCCAATATTACATTATAACTCTCCTTCTCTGCTCCAACTCAGATATCTCTATTATCCCAACTACTCTTCCAAATTAAAACAACACAGAATGCAAGAAACTCCAGGTTTTACAAGTCTTTTTAAAATTTTTCTTTACTTGGGATCCTTTCTATATGCAATGTTCTCATTAACGGCTGAAATAGGATTGTGTGCCTTTGTTACAATTGCTAGCACTCGTGAGGAAATGGTAATATGTTAAACTTTCCCAACTCATCTCACAGTGAAGGTTCAGAATAACTTACCTTTGCTACGATAAAATCTGGAATCAAACATAGGTTTTTAAGGTTAACAAATGTATAAGCAATGATTTCAGTTTATAAATTCACTGTCCTTTCCCAATTCAGAAATGTCCTTTATCAGAAACAATTTTGAATTATATCCCTATAGCATTACTTAAACTCATACTGTTGAGGATACATTACTAATCAAGTAGAAACTCAAGATTCAGTACTCCCCCAAAGTACATTATTAAATTATACTTAAATGCTTTATTAGGCAATAACCTTACTTTGCACGCCTTCAAAATATAGGAAGATGCTACCTAGTTCTCGTGAGCTATCTAAATCTAATTTGTTGGCCAAGTACAGTGTCTCATGCCTGTAATCCTAGCACTCTGAGAGGCACGGTGGGCAGATTGCCTGAGCCCATGGGTTGAAGACCAGCCTGAGCCAAGAGCAAGACCCTGTCTCTAAAAATAGCCAGGCCTTGTGACAGGTGCCTGTAGTCCCAGCTACTCAAGAGGTTGAGGCAAAAGAATCGCTTGAGCCCAAGAGTTTTGCGTTGCTGTGAGGTATGATGCCAAGGCTAGGGCGACAAAGCCAGACTCTGTCTCAAAAAAAAAAAAAAAAATCTAATTTGTCAATTGGAAGTCTTCCATGTGGAAGACTCTGATATTGCATGCTACTTGTGTATCCCTACCCACCTGGAACAAATATATCTTGATGTTTCCATAACAGCTTTTATTTTATTTATTTATTGTTTATTTTTAAGACAGAGTATCAAGCTGTCGTCCTGGGTAGAGTGTCA
Source organism: Arctocebus calabarensis (assembly GCA_963573935.1). NCBI lineage: Eukaryota > Metazoa > Chordata > Mammalia > Primates > Lorisidae > Arctocebus > Arctocebus calabarensis. The sequence goes on from CAUYON010011562.1 coordinate 8,239, forward strand.
TGGCATCATAGCTCATCACAACCTCCAACTTGGGCTCAAGTGATCCTCTTGCTTCAATTTTTTCCTATGTTTAGTAGAAATGGGGTCTTCCTTTTGCTCAGGCTGTTCTTGAACCTGTGAGCTCAAGCAACCACCTGCCTCGGCCTCCCACAGTGCTAGGATCACAGGCATGAGCCACCCTGCTCGGCCTCCATAGGGGCTTTCAAAATAGTTTTGGAGGTGGCGTCTGTGGCTCAAAGTAGGGTGCCAGCCCCATATACGGGAGGTGGTGGGTTCAAACCCAGCCCCGGCCAAAAACTGTGCAAAAAAAAAAAAAGAGCTTTGGGAAGTTTCTGTTAAAGCCTCTTGCTCACAAAGAAATGGGGTTGTGCTGACCTTCTTTTTTTTTTTTTTTTTTTGTGCTGACCTTCTGTTTGATCTCAGAATTCCATTACTAGGTATGGACTCAGAAGAACAAATATTTTACCACAAAGACATTTGCACCAGAATGTTTATTGCAGCCCAATTTATAATTGCCAAGTCGTGGAAGCAGCCCAAATGCCCATCAACCCATGACTGGATTGACAAATTGTGGTATATAGATACCATGGAATACTATTTAGCCATTAAAATGGTAGGCACTTTACATCTTTTTTTTTCCTTTTTGCTTTACATCTTTTATGTTTACCTCGATGGGGTTGGAATACATTCTTCCCAGTAAAGTATCTCAAGAATGGAAAAAATATATATCCAATGTACTCAGTGCTATTATGAAACCAATATATAAACACACACTAATACGAACGATAAAACACAAATATAGTCTAGCAAGGGGGGTGAGGAGGTGATGGTGGGAGGAGGAAGGGCATTTGGAGGGATCTCGCCTAATGTGCAAGGGTATGTGTCAAAGTAACTAAGAGTAAATTTTAAATGTCTTACCACAAAAAACAAGTGAGGTGATGGTTATGTTAATCAGTTTGATTCCACATTGTATTTCAAATCATCACATTGTACCTCATAAATGTATACTGTTATGATTTTAATTAAAAAGTAAATAAAAAAATAAAATCATGAAAATGGTTTAAGGCTTCTAGTAGGTTGCAAATGCATCTTTAACATTCACATTTTGTTATAATACATTCCCTAAAATATGAATACCGTCAGTATGGATTTCCTTGATGTCCTCTCTTGCTTCTTTTTTTCAGTGATGTGCAATATCTTTTCACAGGATATTGCACATCACTGTGATTACTATTACATTGTGGCTTGCCCAGTTACCTCTTCCTACTTTTGGTGATGGTTCTTGGCTTTGTAGTACCTGTGGCAAAAAATACCCAACAAATAGTTTGGTGATACCTCCCTATAACTTCCTAAATTCAGTAGACTTGGAATACACCATGACAAGTCTTTCAGTTTTCCTGACACAGCTACAAGAGAGTACTAAAATGTGAAAATACACCATTGATTAAAGAATAATTGGTTAGGTACTTTCTGATAACACTTTGGGAAGTGTGCATATTCAGTAACTTTATAACAAGAAATTTTTTTGGTTTTTAAAAAACAAAAATTAAAACCTAATCTTGTTAATTCGTGTTTTAAAAGGATTTGACTAAAACTATCAACCCCAAGGATGATACAGCTGTTCCTTGCTTGCTATAATAAATGGGCTCTTGCAAACACGTAAATCAAAAATTTGAAAACCAAGTCACAGTTTGCATTTAAAGAAGCTCTGAAGTAATTTCTAATTCATGAATATAATTTATGATTTTAAGTCAAGGAATAGCAAGTTGGAGACAGAAAAAGAAAGACTCATCATTTACACAATGTTTGCTCTGCCTACTCTTTTGAGTCTAAAACAGAGGTTCTCAACCATCCTAATGCCGCGAAACTTTAATACAGTTAAAAGGGGTGGTGACCCACAGGTTGAAAACCGCTGGTCTAAAACTTTTCATGCAAAAGACCAAATTTCAGAGTGGAGGGAATCACAAAAACAGGTTTTACTAGTATAAACTCACTTCCCTAACTATCTAAGGGGTAAAATCTCAGCCCTATATTTGTTAATTCCTGAATCCCTGATAACACTCAAATTCTAATTCTCCTTTCATCATTGTAACCAAAGTATCCAAAGGCTTTATTAAAACAGATTTACTGCCTGCTTTAGTATAAAGGCAAAAGTCATGTAAATAAACGGTAAACATCCCAAGCAATAAAACCACCTATACAAAGAAGCTGGTTTGCCCAATCATTTTGATTGTTCTACAGTGGCTCTAAGAAAATCAAAATAGAGAGCTCCCTCTAAATCTAATACAGTAGAACCTCTCTAAGTTGACCACCCAAGGGACTGTAACAAACTGGTCAACATATGGAGGAGATCAACATAAGGAATTAGGCCTACTGTACTGATACTTAAATGTGGTGCATGTCCAGTCTACGAAAATTAGGTCAACTTAAGGAGGTGGTCAATGTAGGGAAGTGGTCAACTATAGCAGTTTATATTATTTAAGAATATTAAAGTTTCTAAATCTTTCTTACATCTGTTGAAAAATTACAATTTACTATTATATCTGTGTTCGCATTGCCTTCTCAAAGCCATAGGCCAGGAAAGAGTTCTAGGTTCTGTAGCAAAAAAATAGAAGAAACTGCTAAATTAACCTCATGTTGATTTACAACTAATGGTAGATGTTTTCTATATGCCCCAGAAAACAGGTCTGTGAAAAGAAAAACCTTACAGATCCAGATCCACCTCAGGGCATTCACATTACTTCCTTGACCTGCTTTACCTGTTTTTAACTTGAATTCGCACCCTTTGGCTCTAAGTACACTGTTACAAAATTTAAGTCTTAAGACAGTATCGTTGCCACTCAAACAAGAATAACAACTATTCAGTATGGAAATACTCTCAAGAAGTCCAAAAGGGAAATATGTAAGGTGAGCATCTTGATTGTCTCCTGTAGAAAGTCAAGGGTTTCTTGGAAACTTTAACCACAGAAACAGAGGGCTGGAAGAACTCTTAAAGATTCTCTAAGTGCTCTCCAATCCTGGCTACACATTAGAATTTCTTATGTAGGCTCGGAGCCTGTAGCTCAAGCGGCTATGGCACTAGCCACATACACCAGAGCTGGCGGATTCGAATCCAGTCTGGGCCCGCCAAACAACAATGACAACTACAACCAAAAAATCGCCAGGCATTGTGGCAGGTGCCTGTAGTCCCAGCTACTAGGGAGGCTGAGGCAAGAGAATCGCTTAAGCCCAGGAGTTGGAGGTTGCTGTGAGCTGTGACGCCACAGCACTCTACCCCAGGTGATAGCTTGAGGCTCTGTCTCAAAAAAAAAGAGAGAGAGAAAAGAAAAGAATTTCCTATGTAACTTTAAAAATGCAGATACCTAAGTTCTCACCCAAACTACTGATTCAGACCATCTGAGATTGGGGCCCTGCAACTAGCATTTGTTTTAAACTCCCCTCAAATGATTCCTGTATAGTCATTTTGGCACCAGTTTTGAGATCAGGATTTGGGAACCATGGAAAAGACAAATGTGAAATTTGTCTCTTTGATTATAGGGAGCTTATTATCCCTATTTTTTCCAGAAAAACATATGGTACTCATCTAGTTCTGTACACTGAAAGTGAGCAACTTGGAGATTAAAATAAAACCAAGAGAACTTGGGTATTTACTATACATACCTATATTTTAAAACTTAAACCTGCAGCACTTCTTTTAAGCACAAGTCTCTTAAATTAGTATAGCTGTCGCTTGATCAACATGGGTTTGAATTGCATAGGTCCACTTATACACAGATTTTTTTCCCAACCAAAATTACAGTAAAAATACAGTATTCCTCGAATGTGAAACTCACATGTAGGGAAGGCTGACTTTTCATGTCTATAGGTTACACAGAGCCTACTGAGCAGCCTGAGCATGAACAGATTTTGGTGTACATGGGGGGTCCTGGAACCAATCCCCTAAATACACTGAGGGATAACTGTACTTATTCTCAAGATCAGAAATGTAGTATTTGCCAAGAAACAAGGAACATGTCCCATACACTTCATCTCCCACAGTGTTGGGATTTAAAATGTGAGCCACCATGCCTGGCCTCTGTCTGTATATATTGCAAAACACTGTTTTTACCCAGTAAAGTGTATGTATAGTCTATAGAATTTAATAGGTTAAGATGTGATTTTTTTTTTTTTTTTGGTAGAGACAAGTTCTCACTATGGTGCCTGGTTTGGTCTTGTACCCTTGGCCTCAAGCAACCTTCTTGCTTTAGCCTCCTACCATGCCCTGACAAGAGTCTTGAGGTTAACAAACATTGACAAAGGGTAAAAGCTTAGATCTAGTTACTTAGTAAAATGGGTCTAAATTATGTGCCTGTAGGAGACATTAGGAATAGGTGGCCAGAAGAAACTAGAAATCTGTAGACAGGTTTAGAATTCGCCTTGGGGTTCTAGTACACGGAGAGCCAAAGGTGAGACCTACACAGCCAAAGGCGAAAAAAAAAAAAATCAAAGGTAAAGAATCTGTTTCTTTAGATCTGAGCTAGCTAAGACATACCTCCAAGTTTGGGACTGCAAGTGAAAACCTAATAGATGTAAGGTAGGGAGTAGGTAGATTTTTCAGAGGATTTGATCAAAAAGAGTTGAGTTTTGGTATCCTAAAAGAAACTTCCAGAACCAAGAACTAGGGCAAACAAGGCTGAATATTGATTTTTGCATTTCCTTTCCTACCTTAATAAAACCCATACTATAAATGGTCTCAGCTATAAAACAACCTTTTGCATTTTACAAAGACTGGCCTATGTGTAAGACTACCAGTGACTCACTGATGAGGGCTATTACAGGAAATGGATAAAGAATGTGCTAATTATATCAAGGCTTAGAAAGCAATTATCTTTTACTTTCTTCAAATTCTCAATTGGAAACACCAGGAGTGACAGGAAGTCAACATAGAGTACGCTGAAAATCACGAAGAGTAACTAAAAATGTTAACAACTTACGAAAAACTAAAGATATATTTAGTTAGCTACTCATTTGTTCAGATTAGTTCTCCCAAGCTAGGAGTAAAATGCCTGTCTGGATTACTCTCATTGTCTATTATTGTTTCTTGTCATCTAATAAGTAGAATGCATGTAAATAAAAGCCATTCTGTAGTGGCTTCATGAGCCTCAAAGTAAATTACTGTTGTATTATGACTAGTTATGTTAAAATTTTTCACTTACACTATTATAACATTGCCTGAAATGTTTTTTGAGTGTTTTGTAATCAAGTTACTGTAAGAAGGGGAAAAAAACAGCCATATACCTCTTATCACTTCTGAGATCAAGACCACAGGGCATTATCATACATACTAAAGTACCAGATATGATCCAAGCACAACTGACTTTTCCCTCAAGTCTAGGTCATTCCATCCTTATTACCATCATTAACAAGCATTTATTATATGCCTGTGTGTCACAGGCTAAAAACACCAAATGGAAGTCATGAAATTTAAAGCCATTTATATCAAAACAATGCTAGAGACAGAAAATTTAAGAAGGGATACAGAGTCCTGGAATTTAGAAGAATTAAAGGATCTTTGAGATGAACTGGAACTTAGCAAATATCCAAAATTTATTTTTATAAGGAGAAAACTGTAACCTAGAGAGGTTTTAAATTATTTGAAGATATAAGGTAGTCAGATCTCTTAACTCTTAAGCAGAAGTTTCTTTCACTACAGCTTGGATTTGTTTGTAACTTAAACTACACCTCCTTTTGCTATAAAACCAAAATTATCTTCTACCATAAACAGATCATACAACTGTCCAATGTCTACTTTCTAATACCCCAATATTTAAAAAATTTGAATTGAAACTTAAAAGAATTTGAGAAACTTAAAATGGGACTTTCTGATTTTCTAAACAATTTATTATTCTTAAATTGACAGATAATATTGTATGCATTTATGACATACAACATGTTTTGAAGTACATAGTATATACTAAATTTAGCTAATTACCGTATGTATATGACCTCATATATTTATCATTTTTGTGGTGAGAACATTTAACATCCACTATCTTAGCATATAGTCACCATGTGGTACAATAGATCCCTTGACCTTATTCCTCCTATCGAATTCAAATTTTGTATTTTTTGACCAATCACTTGCAACAACAGGGATAAAACTAGAAGACATTATGTTAAGTGAAATAAGCCAGCACAGAAGAAAAATACCACATGATCTCAGTCATATGTGAAATCTTAAAAAGTTCATCTCACAGAACTAGAGTGGAATGGTTGCCAGGAGCAGGCTGGAGTGGTCGTGTGGGGATCAGGGGTGAGGGTTGGAGAGATGTTGGTCCAAATGATATAAATTTCTTAAAATTTTTGAACTCCTATGAAATTGGTTGGCCTCTGTATATAAGCACAACTACCAAATATTTTATATTACAACCTTAAAGAAAAGTGATCCATATGTAATCTTGACTTTCTGGCAAGATTACTATACTCAGCCCATTTTCTCTCCATGTCAGTAACTAGGCCAGAACTTGCTAGCCTCTGCAGGAGTCCTCAAACTACAGCCCATGGGCCTCATGCTTCGGTGTGAATTGTATTTGTTCCTGTTTTGTTTTTTACTTCAAATAAGATATGTGCTGTGTCCATAGGAATTTGTTCATAGTTTTTTGTTTTTTTTTTTAACTATAGTCCGGCCCTCCAATGGTCTGAGGGACAGTGAATTGGCCCCCTGTTTAAAAAGTTTGAGGACGCCTGCCATGGGAAGCAAGGTAGTTATAGTATTCCATATCACAATTCCTGTAGGCTCCAATGTCAGGAAGCCCACAAGCTCCAATTCCACTTTCATCGGTGATTTGTTATAGATTCCAGTAACCCTCAGTACTAAAGTTTTTAGTTCTGCTCATAAAAAAAGACCCACAAATTGGTGAAACTGTCCAAGAATAAAAATAATATTTAGCATCAATTGTTAATTTTTTGCTAGGTTTTATGTAGGCTTATAACTGTTTAAATGATCACGTGAATGCTCAGATTACTTTAATAAGGAAAGGATAAAACAAACTCTCCATAAATTTTCCTAAACTCTTAATGAATGTTATGTTAGCAGAGTTTTCTTTACTTTGCACAACTTGAGGTTCATACTACAAGTATCTGATAAAATTTATAGAATTCTTAAGAGACTCCTGTGATTTATATTTTTAAGGTAAAACACTTAGCTTCACTATATTTTGCATCTGACAGAATAAGAACTGAGATAAAAATTAAGTGTCTGTATGTGTTTCAAGTTAAACACGACAAATTTGGCTTCAGGCCAAATTTCTTCATGTGGCCAGTTGTTTAAGTTTATATTTCCATGTTTATAAGAGCTCAAAATATTTAACTAAGTATATATAAAGAAAACGTTCCCTGAGTTTACCTATTTTTATGGCCTACTCACAGTTTTACATCTCTCTCAAAGGTTATTATACATAAAGTAGCAGTCAAATCGCCAGATTTTATATGTAAACAATGAGATAAATGAAATGTAGTTAGAATTCCTTGTGGTCATCAGACGGCATTTTATCAACTCACAGTTGAGTCTCCTGTCTTTAACCACCCACTTAAAAGGCACTTTTGAGATGGATGAGGCAGCAGCATTGCAACCTTGGTTTTAATGGCAAAGCATAAAGTCAAAGGTCTCACAAAGCGTTATTTTATACTCTAAAGGCAACTGCTTAAGGTTTTAGCAACATTATGCACAGGAACAAGAAAAATGTGTTCATAAAGCTGAAATAAAATTAAAGTTATAAGTCCTTTTTCATCTCCCTTTTATTTTATTATTCATATTTTTAAATGTATCTCATTAGCAAAAAGCTTGGAATGCAAATATTTTAGTAAAACATAACTTCATTAAGATTATTACATGAGGTTTTGACATAGTGGCAAGAATAACACAGTAGTTTGAGGAGTTTCTCCTGATTAATAATTTTGAGTCTACTTTAAGAACAAAAGAATAATTGATAATATTCCTTTATCTTAATTCCTCCTACTTAACAGAGGATAGAAGAACAGCTTCCTCCACCTCCCAATTTGCATTCTTCTTTTTACTCCAGCTTAGATAGAAAAAAGAACAAGAAAGCAACCAGGACACACTCTGGGATATGAACAATGCAGTTCTTTACATGTTTGTGTGACAGTTCAATTGAGTAAAGGAGAACGAGACATTTCTTTGATCTATTGTCACTTTACCACATGCCACATTTTTCCCAAGGAAAATGAAATACAGGAAGAATGAAAAGAAACTTAACCATAACTTCCTCCATCTTCGAACTCTTCAAGCAAGACCCAAAGTCATAATAGGCAATACTTTTTATTAGCTCCATTTCCCAGATAAGGAGGTTTTCACTTTCCTGTTATTTTAATTGAGAGTAGAAATCTCAGATTATTTTGTCCAGCCAGGTAAAACATCTTTGGATCTAAGCCCTCTTAAATTAAAGGAAATAACTAATTTTGTCTTTTTGACTAACTTTCTGGGATCTGAAGTTCCCTTAAACCTTTAATTATATCCGTGGGTAAGGGGAAAGAAACATCCTGCAAACAATTACATTCTTTTCTCAATAAACCAAAAGTCAAGGCTATCATCACAATAAATGCTGGATGCAAATTCCATTGCATCATTTAGCTCATTCCTCTTTGACCTTACAGCCATTCTCCAAAGGAAAAAAGAGGTCTGGTTTCTCATAAGTATTACAGAGGTAAAGAGAGCACAGAAGGTCAGGCAAAAATTGGCTTAATTTTGCTTATCCCAGAAATTACAAGAAATCAGTAATTAAATGTCAGCTTCACCATCTGTATAATGAGGGAGAGATGTGGACTTGATCTTTAAACCCTTTAATGTTTTGAAGCTGTGTGAATCTGTCAAGTATTAGTAGCCAAGTCCCTTTGTTTTCCTTCCTTTATCACTACAAGTTGCCAACTCTAGTTGTGAAACGTAAGTAGTGGATGAATTGGCATTGGCCCCTGGCCAAGTCTACAGAGCACACAATAGCTCAAATGAAAAGTATATACCACTTTATTTTTCCAGTAAGAAATTCAGAATCACTAGTTTACTACATTCCAGTCCCAATGCTCTGATACTAATAATGAAGCTGGCCTACAAGCCAAGTATGGATAACCAGCAGCAGAGTAAGTCACCATTCAGACTGATCTCACCTCTTACACTGGCCACGTCCCATTGTGTATGAGTGATTGTCAGAAGTTCAGCTCATATGGGATGGGACCTAACGTTCTATTAATCTTTCTCTCCTCCAATTGTAAATTCACTCTATAGTAAAGTAGAATTCAGAAAATAACATAGCTATACTTAACCATATTTACATAGCCAAGAAAAATAAGCCCCCAAAGGAAAATTCCAAGAATATTTTGCCATATCTCAAGCCCAATGCTCCAGTAGGTAGCAGCTCAGAAATACAAAATTAAATGCAGTGCTTTCTCAGGGAATGACTCTACTTTTTCAATTTTGAACCTTTGACTCATCCCATTTTCTTAGTCTACAATACCCTGTCCCTCTCCTTCTCCATCCTTGAAAAATCTACTGTCCTAATTAAAAAAAAAAAAAAAAGCCACAACTTCCCAATCCCCTAGTGCAGCGTTTCTTAACGTGTGGGTCATGACCCCTTTGTAGCAATGAAAATACATCGTGGCATTTGGAAGGTTGAGAACCACTGCCCTAGTGAAAGGTGAATAAGCAAGTGTAATTCATTGCCTCATCTTCCGCTCTCCCACCAGGCTTTTACTTGCACCTGCATTAAAGTGCATATTTTACTATGTTTGCATTCTCTTTCATTGCTCTGACCTATTTCCAACAGTTAAGCTCACTAAGGATAGGGCTCTGTCTTACTCAGGGTTAGGCACCCTCATAATACCTAACAGGATACTTTACACACAACGGCCCATGGATTTTTGCAGCATATTTTCCTGGGGCCCCTCTTAAGATGAAACGTTAAGCATAAGATATCTTTTCATCTTTAATTTGATTTCTGACTTCTGGTACAAGGGAAATTATATTCAATGCTAAAGGATGTTAAAATAGACATGAAATTTTAAGTCAATCCCTATTCCAACCTGTGATTAACATAAAACAATGTTGAGATGTTTTACTTTCCACTACAGAGAGTTCTTTAGGATGCAAAAAAAGCAATTAATTCTACAAAGGTATAGGGTATGTGTACAATTTTATTACACGCGTAAGTTGCATAGTGGTCAAGTCAGGGCTTTTAGGGTATCCATCACCCAAATAACATACACTGTACCCACTAATTCTCATCATACTCTCCCACTCCCTCACCTTTCTGAGTCTCCAGTGTCTATCATTCCACTATGTCCAAGTGTACATATTATTTAGCACCCACTTATGAGAGAGAACAGACAACATTTGACTTTCTGTACCTGGCTTGTTTCACATAGGACAAAGACCTCCAATTCTACCCATGTTGTTGCAAAACACATGATTTCATTCCATTTTAAGGATGAATAGTATTGCACTGTGGAAAAACACTTTTTTTTTTTAGTCATTCGTATTTCGATGGACACTTAGGCGGATTTCACATCTTTGCTATTGTGAGCAGTGCTGTGATAAAAACATGAGTGCACGCATCTTTTTGATATATTAATTTCTTTTTCTTTGGATAGATACCTAGGAATGGGATTGCTGTATCTAATAGAAGTTCTATTTTCAGTTCTTTAAGAATCTCCATAATGTTTTCCATAGAGGTTCTGCTAATTGATAGTATCACCAATAGTGTATAAGACTTCCCTTTTTTCCACATCTTCATCAATATCTGTTTTTTTTGTCTATTTAATAAGAGTCATTATGGCAGGAGGAAGATGATATCTCATTATGCTTGCTATTTGCATTTCTTTGAAAAGTGATGTTGAACATTTATTCATATACCTGTTGTCCATTTGCATACCTTCTTTTGAAAAATATTTATTCATGTCATCTGCCCACTTTTTAATGAGATCTTATTGTTTTTAATTTCCTTGTATATTCTGGTTAACAGTCTCCTGCCAAAGGAATACTTTGCAAATATTTTCTGCCATTCTACAGATCTGTCTCATCATGCTGTTATTTATTTTTTGCTGTGCCAAAACACTTTAATGAAATCCCATTTGTCAATTTTTGTTTTTGTTGCCTGTGCTTTTGAAATCTTAGTCATAAATCCTTTGCTTAGTTAGACCAGCGGTTTTCAACCATTTTTATCTCATAAAACACATGAAACCTATAGTTAAACTTCTGTGGCACACTTATGTTGATTGAAGGAGTTAAAATATACTTACTGTACTTTGAACTTCTTTTGAAAATAATTTAATTAATGATCTTTAAAAATTTTCATCGCACACTTAAGATCCTCTCACAGCACACTCATTGAAAATCACTGGCTTAGACCAATGTTCAGAAGAGTTTTTCCTATGTTTTCTTCCAGTATTTTTAGTTTTGGTTCTTACATTTAAGTTTTCGATCCATCTGAGTTGACTTCTGTGTATGGTGAGAGATGGTCTCTAGTCTCATTCTTGTCCAATTTTCCCAATACCATTTATTGAAGAGGGTGTCCTTTCTCCAATGTATATTATTGATGGCTTTGTCAAATATCAGTTAACTGTAAATATATGGTCTTATTTCTGAGTTCTCTATTTTCTTCCATTCATCTATATACCTATTTTCATACCAGTACCATACTGTTTTGGTTACTTGTAATATAATTTAAAGTCAGGTAATGTGATGCCTCCAATTCTGCTTTTTGTTCAGGATGGCTTTGGCTATAAAGGCACCATATAAATTTAAGGGTTATTTTCTCTAATACTATAAAAAATGCCTTGGCATTTTGTTAGACATTGCACTGAATCTGTAGATTGCTTTGGGGCATATGGTCATTTTAACAATATTAATTCTTCTGATACATGAGCATGGGATGTTTTTCCATTTGTTTGTGTCATCTATAATTTGTTTCATCAGTGTAGTTTTCCTTGTAGGGATCTTTCACATTCTTGTTAACTTTATTTCTAGGTATTTTATTTTTTGTAGCTATTATAAATGTTATTTATTTCTGAGCTGGATTGTTATCAGTGTACAGAAATACTGACTTTTGTGTGTTGATTTTGTACCCTGAAACTTTGCTGACTTCATTTATTAAAACTGAGAATTTCTCGATCGAGTCTTTAGGGTTTTCTAGATATAAGATCATATCTTCAGCACTTTGACTTTCCCTTTTCCATTTGGGATGCCTTTTACGTCTTTCTCTTGCCTAATTGTTCTGCCTAGGACTTACAGTACTATGTTTAATAGAAGTAGTGAAAGTGGGCATCTTTGTCTTGTTCCAGTTATCAGAGGAAATGCTTTCAACTTTTTCCCCATTCAATATGATGTCAGCTATAGGTTTCTCACATGTGGCTTTTATTACTCTGAGGTTTGCAACATCTATGTCTAGTTTGTTGAGGATTTTTTATCACAAAGCGATGTTTAATGTTATCAAATGCTTTTTCTGCATCTATTGATATGATAATATGGTTTGTCTTTGATTCTCCTTATGTATCACATTTATTAATTTGTGGATCAAATTATTGATTTGTGTAAACCATCCTTGCATCTTTCAGATGAATCAAACTTGATCATGGTGTATTATCTTTTTGTTGAGCTGGTGGATTTGGTTTGCTAGTATTGTTGAGGGTATTTGCATCTATACTCATCAGGGATATTAGTCTGCAGTTTTCTTTTTCTGTTGTGTCCTTGTCTAGTTTTGGTATCAGAGTTATACTGGCCTCATAGAATGAATTAGGGAGAATTCCCTCCTTGATTTTTCAGAATAGTTTCAGGAGGACTGGTATCGGTTCTTCTTTATACATTTGGTAGAACTCTGCTATGAATCCACCTGGTCCTGGGGTTTTCTTTGTTGGGAGACTTTTTTTTTTTTTTACTGATTCAATCTCACTATTTATTATTGTTCTATTCAGGTTTACTATTTCTTACTGACTCAATGTTGGGTGTTTATATGTTTCTAGGAATTTCTCCATTTCCTCTAGGTTTTCTAGTTTGTGAGTAAAAAGTTATTCATAATACTCTCTAATGACCTTTTGTATTTCTGTGGTATCAGTTGTAACATCTCCTTTGTTGTTTCTGATTTTATTTGTGTTCTTTCTTCCTGGTTAGTCTAGCTAGGGGTTTATCAGTTTTATTAATCTTTTTAAAGAACTATTTTTTTCATTGATCCTATCTATGTTTTTTAGTATCTATTTCATTTAGTTCTGCTCTAATCTTTGTAAGTTTTTTCCTTCTGCTAACGAAAAAAAATTATTTGAGCGGCACCTGTGGTTCAGTGAGGAGGGTGCAAGCCCCATATACTGAAGGTAGCAGGTTCAAACCTGGCCCCAGACAAACTGCAACAAAAAATAGCCAGGCATAGTGGTTGGCACCTGTAGTCCCAGCTACTTGTACCAAAGGCGATAAAGTGAGACTCTGTCTCTACCAAAAAAAAAAAAAAAAGAAAGAAATAAAAGAAAAGAAAAAAGAAAAAAATTATTTTTACCGTCTCTGTAAGAGACTCCAGGATGGAATGCAATAACATGATCATAATTCACTGCAGCCTCAAACTCCTGGGCTCAAATAATCCTTCCACCTCAACCTCCCGAGAAACTAGGACTACAGGCACACACTACCACATCCAGCTAATTCACACTACCACATCCAGCTAATTATAGAGACGGGGTCTAATATGTTGCTCAGGCTACTATCAAACTCCTGGGCTCAAGGGATCCTCCTGCCTTAGCCTCCCAAAGTGCTGGGATTACAGGTATGAGCCACTGTACCTGGCCTCTTCTGCCAATTTTGGGTTTGGTTTCTTCTTGTTTTTCTAGTTCCTTGAGATGCAGCCTTAGATTATTAATTTGAAATCTTTACACTTTCTAATGTAGTCATTGAATGCTATAAACTTCCCTTTTAGCACTGTTTTTTTTTCTGTATCCTGCTTTGTGTAAAAACAGCAAGCAATCCTTAAAATAATATGGAGCTACGCCCCAAAAGAGTTTGTAGTAGTAGCCACATACACAAGGATTTATGTCAGTGGTATATACAAATCTGATTCTGGAAGCACATCTGTGGTCACAATTAACCAGATCCACATGGCTACTTAAGTCCTGGAGCAACTAGGATACTTTGATACTCTCATGCAAAGATTAGAAGCCTCAAAGAGGCAGTTTGCATATCACTCTGCTGTGCATTTTTCAATTTACTTGGGCTAAATACATATAGAAATACGTGATTTAAGCAAGGGTTAGGTTTAGCCATAAGCATGAAGGTTAAAATTAAAGGGATTATTACAGACTAAACAGGATTTTACATAATATGGCCTGGGATTGGTAATAAGACCTAACTATAAAATATTCATTTGGAAATAGAGAAAAGGCCATAAATGAAAGGAAGGCAAAGATTCTGTTAATATGTAAATGATAAGACAGGTATCCTAATTTATTCAGGCCATTATTTAATCAAGCCCACACAGGGCACTTGAACATGATGGACTGTAAGAGCCTCATTATATGCTACCCATGTTAGAGGTAAAATGAAAGGATGTCATTCTAGTACTTTCAGAAATAAACACCTTCGGTTTGAATCAAAGACAGCGGCCCTTTATAGCAAATATCGAGCTATCACGGGTAATGTTATGGTGAATCTTTAGCACACTTATTAAAATACATTGGATTAAAACAAAATTGATTTGCTCACTGCCTATCTTTCTTCTAGATGCAGAGCTCCAATTAAAATCAATAGGTTTGAAACTTGTAAGCACAGCACTAAATTATTAACACCATGAGTTCTTTCAGAAAATTAACACTGATTGAAAAAGTGGAATTTTACATAGACTTACCTTTTCATTCTTAATGAGAAAGTGGCTGCAGAATAATTTCCCTCCAACATTTTCCTCTTTAATCAAATCTATACTCTGAATGAATTTAATCAAATAGTATTTACAATGAGTTACCCAATGGAATCTTAGGACTAAGGGAAATTATCTCATGGGTCCTGCTGGCTTTAACATTCCATGATCACAGGAAAATGATACTGATGGCACGATGCTGTCAATAGCAAATGATTTTAACCTTGGTAAAACACTAACAATGGACCAGAGTGGAGTTGATGGGATACTTTAAAAGAATGGTTTCTAATATTTTCAACAATCTACTTTTCCTTTCCCCAAAGTACAAAATCTCCTCAAGCCGTGTGTTTCTGTGTGTAAGGCTAAAAGAATGCTTTTTGCTAGTATTTTATAACCTATCTACTGCCGTAGACAATTTGGAACAGTGCATTAATACATAAGAATGTACTCAAAAACCAAGTAAAATGGTGAATATGTGTGTATGTATATGTGAAACATCTGTCCTTGAAAACCAAAGCTAAGAAGAGCTATTACAAATGAGCATAAAAGTTAGCTCTACATGGAGCATCACTATACCCTCAATATACATGAGAAAGTAGCTAACATTAACAAGACAGGGCCTGGCTTTCAGCAACCTTATTACCATTATTTCTTTTCCTTTGCATAGGAAGTGTGTCATTCATTTGGGGGGGGAAGGCCCTAAATTTTACCGTATTTCCATTTCCCTTAAGAATTACAGCTGTAATAAGAATTAGCTTATACTTTTTATTGTGAGTTTATCTACACTTGAAGTTCCCCAAGTGTTTCTGAAATAAAATTTCTCAAACCTATACCCATCTCCTCCACACCCTATTGTCAACAGCCCTTGTGAATATCCTAATCCCTGTCCTTACAGGTAAAAATGCACTCTTTGATCTACACTAACATTACCAAATTGCAAATCAAATGTCCAAATAAAGGGGAAAAAAACACCTTTGAGATTGTGAGATATCTACTAATAGGAATTGGTTGTTTTACTTTTTAACTAACATCATTATAAACATAAAGCTGTTTCCAAGTTCACCATACAAATGTGACTAAGATAATATACACCAATGTAAATACAAAGCATTTATTAGTTGAAGTTTATAGTCCGTGTCTATTTAGCAATCAATTGAACTAAACTGTAATTCTCCAATTAGAATAATCAACACCTAGTACCAAATTTGAATATGTACAGCCAAACTGATTTTTTTTTTCCCCTTCAAAAAATGCTATGCAGCCTGTTTTGCAACTGTAAAGGGCAGTATGATTTTAGAACTGGAAGTGATCCTTATAAACTACTTGGCTTTTCTGATTTTATAGTAAGTAACTTTTAACTGGGGGTGGGCTGGGGAGAGCAAAAACAAACAAGTAACCTCAGGATAGAGACGATTGACAAAGTTCCTTAATTAGTTCTTAAAGTGCCAGAGGCAAAATAAGCTTGATGAGCAATTCAAAGTAATTAAAATGCTTTGAACAGTGTCTACTCCAAAAGATCAGTGATCTACAACTTGAGCTGACTTGTACCCTCATTTTACAACTCTAACCACACAGAAAGTATCATTCTGTTGGGATCTCAGGGAAACTTGCCCCTTTCCCCTAAGTTGGTTCGCTGAAAAGATCAACTCACAGTTATGGTAGATTAGTAAGAGAAAGGTTTATTTCCAAATACCATTTGCATGAGGGGAACCACAAGAATGATTTTCCAAAGTCCCAGTGATAATCAGTGGCTTTTAAAGATGCCTTTTAGAAGGGAGGGGGAGAGAAACTTGAAAGTATAGGTGTAGTAAGTGGCTGCTTGGGGGGATGGGTAGATGGAGGGGAAACTGATTTGTGAATTAACCTGAGAGACGGGTATTGTGCTTCAAATGACCTTATTACAGATCTATTAGCATGTGAAGTCTAGCAGCCCTTTAAGATTTTAGGTAAATAGAGGAAAGTTTTTGTTCAAAGTTCCCAGATTATGAATAGCCTTTAATTCAAAATATTCTTTATACCAAGGAATCATATTTGGGGGTAAAATCTTCCCAGCTCCTTCAACTCACCAAATAAATCCTCACTGTCCACATCAAAAAGACTTACAAAACATTTTGAAAAACACAATCGTATTACTCCCTTTGTCCTTCCTTGGTTTTAAGTTATTTTTATTCCCTCCTTTCCTTTCCCCTTTTCACATGCAGTCTTAAAGCAAGCACGGGTACCCAGTGCAGCCTTTCCAGACTATCTCAGCAGCCTGGCTTGACTCATCTTTTCTCCGAATTTCTGGTCAGGCTAGTAGGGAGCTGCTGAAAGCTTTCAGCACGAGTGAAAAAATAAAGGCTGTGTTGCAGGTAACTCCATCACGTCTGTACACAGCCTCAAGTCTACTTAGTAACAAAGGCCAAAATGGTGTTATAAAAGAAGGGACAATATGACATTTTCTAGAAGAAAAATGCTGATGGAACTTCATGATTAAAGTGAATAGGGAGATAAAGGAAATCAGTAGCAAATTACAAGTAGTGCCTGCTGGTTTTTTTTCCCCTTGATAATTTCGTGATTTACCAATACGTGTTTTATGGTGGAAGGCACCTCCCCCACTAAATCAAGTAGTTAAGTGGCATCGGGAGAGCCTGATTATTTCATATGCTATGGTCTAATAATTTCAGTGTGTTTTTGATTAAGTATTATTCTCCTTAATACTGACAAGGTACCTGAGATGTTAATTGTAGGGTGAAGATACTTATTCAGTACAAGAAGGAAACAAATGTGATTATATCTGACACTTAACATGGGCTATTCACTTTCTTTTTCTAATAGATGCGGCAGTTTAATTTAAAATACTGATAAAAGCAACTAATGCTCTCCTCGGCCCTCCTTTTAAAAAATTTACCCACTTTTATTTTCTTTCTTTAAAAACTGAGAAAAATATTAAAATATATCTGTACACAAACACATACAGTTTGTCATTCATTACCAATATAACTTGCTATATAATTCAATGGATAAAATTTACCTTTAAAAAGGGGAAAACAAAAACCTATTTACTATAATCTGAGGTCTTTCCTTGAATTAAGCATTACAGTAAGACCAAAATATAGTCTGTTACCAGAGTAAAGAGAAAAAAACTTTATTATCATGCTATATCCTCAATCTCAGTGAAAATAATACAAGACATTTCCTTTCTTTAGATCAGCAATTCTGAATGGGGTTCAGTGCCATAAGGCAGGGGGTCAGTAAACTTTTCTATAAAGGGCCAGATAGTAAATATTTTAGGTTCTGTGTAATCTCTAAGTCTCTGTCATATCTTCTTTTTTTAAAACAACCATTTAGAAATGTAAAAAAGATATTTTTAGCTTGCAGGTTACACAGAACGAGGCTGCAGCCAAGGGTGAAACCCTGGTAGCCAACTGCTACCCTAAGCAACCCACTGCATGTGATAAATTAACAGCAGTCTGGTGCATCCAGAATCGGTTTTCATTATATGTCCTTCTAGGCAGAATTTAGACAGTATCTCAAAATAATTTTTTCTGTTTTCTGTTCAGATGCAAAACCTTGGTTGAAAAAGGCTGAATTAGATTAATAAAGCTTCAAAAACACTATTGGAAGACAGTGATTATTATGTTCAAAAAATACAGGCGCTCGACAATATTTACTAGGGAGAATGTAATAATTCAACATTTCAAAGTTCTTTCCTTTTTCTCCAAAGCATAAGCCAAACATAGTCTTACTACTTCTTAGAAGAAAATTAATCATGCACAGTAAAAATTAATTACATCTAATTTAAAGTTTGCTTGGAATGGGTACCCGGTTCCCTTAAAATATTGATGTAAACAGTATGTGTGCCTTATCTTTCACAGATAATAACCTAGTCCCAACTCCTGAGCAGAATCCCCAAAACTCACAGTTTTGCAGCTTAAGGGTTACATATAGCAATAGGGTATAGGGTTACATAGCAATTCCTTTACTTTGTATTTGCGGAGAGGCATGCAGGCATTACTACTCAGCATTATGGAACAGAATACATTACATTTTTCCTTCTAGTAGTGAGGAAAAGTGTCCTCCCAGGATTCTCAAGCTTTGGAACCATTTAGCCATATTAAATAAGAATATTGTTTCACAATAAACAGATCATCTTTTCAATTAAGGGAGTTTTCAAAAAACTCCCTTATCACTGTGCCTTATTTTTCAAGCCTACACTATAATTGCATGATGCACTATCATCAAAAAATACACACAAGAGTAATCAAATTTAATGCTTCTAGTGGTACAGACTGACCCAGAACCCAGGCAGGTGGGTGGACAAAGGGAGAAAGAAAGCTGTCTCTTTTCCTGGAACTCAGAGAGGAGGCTGCATCCTCTGTGCAGAAATCAGTGGTTTTTGTTTTGTTTCCTTTTTTAATTGTAAATATAAAGACATTTATACGTTTTAAACTACTGGAAAGTTAGAAGTTAATAATAGAAACAATACAATATTTACCGATAGTGTCCGTAAGTATTCTTAGGAAAAAGTAATTGGACCACTATTATTTAGAACTCTTCTCTCAGCCAAAACGTAAATCAAGCGCTGCTAAAAAGTCATTAGGCAAACTTATTGAAAAGTACATCTGAGATGCTACTCAGTCTTGAAATGCTCCAAAGAACTGTTTTAATCATTCCCTGAGGGAGACTTTTAAATGCCAGAACCTACTGGAAAAGTAACGGTGATATTAAGTCCAGTCATTTGAAAATGAGATTCCTTCTCTTTAGGCTCCCCTCCCCACAAAATAGCATTCCAAATTAGCCAAATAAAATCCAATGATATTCTGGCATTTTTTCCTCTTTAATGAAAAGTATTCATTTTGGCTACAGAGGAAAAAAAGGCCACCTGAAATGACTCCAAGTGTCTAGAAACAATTTATTGGCTCAAAATACATGCCACCAAAATTGCACATTTTAAACAGAAAAGCAGCTGAAATAACCAACCCCATGATGTCAGCTCTTTCCCCTGATTTTTCACAAGCTTTCTACCAACCAAAAAGACTCTTTAGACATTTTCTCACCATAACAAAGTAATTATGTAAATGTAATTTTTATCACAGAAGTCATAAGCAAGGAAAAAATAAATTAGTTTTACCTCCCCAATTTCCTTTTCTGTTAGCTCGTTCTCCTCTCTGCAGAAAGTAGAGAAATTTCCCATTCTAAAAAATACAGAGATAATTCTCAATCTTAAAAGCAGAAGACCACTTTTCCCTTTCCTTGAAAATATTGGTTTTATCTTCTTCCAGAGTCCAACACCTTTTCCCTCACCTACATTTTCTGTTTGCTCATGAGGCAGCAGTAATCTTCTGGTATTATGAAATTCTACCTTCCCTAAGCAGGGTTTACACCGCAGCCTCCAAAAACGATGCCTGAACCTCAGCAGATAGAAGATCCATAGCAACAGCAGTAATAGTTTTTTTCACTTGCTATTACCAGAAATCACAGTCCAAAAAGACGACCATGGAGGTGTCACCTATGCTAAAATCTCGAAATTGATTCATTATTTAACTAGTTGAATCCCACGTTTTCATTTTATGTGCTCTTTAGGAAGCCTGTGACAGAGTAAAAAAGATCTTTCAGTGACAGTCACCATTTTTCATGAAGAGATATAGTTAACAAAAAAAAAAGCAGCTCTCAGGGTACAAGATTTTGTTTATCACAGAAACAGAATCCAATGCCAGGTCCCTTCCATTCCCTATCACCTTATAATCTATAGGGGGAAGTACCTATAAGAATTTTAGCTTTACAATAAGAGCTTAAATAATGATGACAAGTTTCTGTTAACTAGAAGTCATTTGTAAATTGCCCACATGGCTATTATTTCACAAACAGGTTTTAAAAAGATTTATATTTATCAAAAGCAGTTCCTTTGATGCAATGATTCTCTGGTAAGACTATTCTTCAGGAAAAAATTAAGCAGAGAATCTCAATAAATATAATGCTATGTAATATTCAATTCTAAATTCTAATTCACTAAAACTGCTTAACACTGGTATCGAATTTCATTAAAAGCCATTTTTCATGATCTATATCTTGTATGAAATAGATTGCTGTGAGTTCAATTTCTTCAATGCTACTGAGTTTAAATATCAAAGAGAGAAAGAACTAGCTATGATCAAATACAACATGTGTCATAATAAAAGTGAAATATGTGTAAAATCCTGATCTCCACTATGCATTTGGGCACAGGTACATAGCCCCTTACGTTTTTTCCTTCAAAGAAATGAGGTTTTAAATGAGGTAAAGAATTATATATATTTTTCAGATAATACAAGTATTCAGCAAGCTCATGGATATCATGATTTTTACTGAATACATACTTTTTACATAAATTTTATGGACTTCCTTTTATATGGACTTTCATAAATGACATTGTACAATAATATTTTTCTGCTTCAACTTACTAACCATCCCATCTTACCCATTTTTCTACTTTGTAAAATATATTTCATGTGCAATACACATTGCATATGCATATATACATCCTTCCATTTATATGTCATTTCTCCCAAGAAAAACTTAATCTACCATCCAGAATACTGAAAAATGGGTCACAAGAGTAGGTCAGTACCCTCAGAAGTGCTAGGTATAAAGCAAACATACCAAAATTTTTGTACCTAAATTTTATTCCCTAAAGGGAAAACAAGTCACCTAGTGATTGCACAGATTTATGCCAATGATAATTAAACATGCCTTAACATTTTAAGGGGCAATGTCTTCACATGCTTTAGAACATTCTCATTGGTGTAAAACCTTTTATCCTGAAGGACGGATTCATTTTTATTGGGTGTGGGTTTATTTTAGAAATTGAAAAGTAATTTGGATCCAAGGCTGGTGAATGAGGTGGGTAAATTAAGTTTGCTTAAATTGTTTGGTATTGGCAAACTCATTACACAGGCCCTATCTGCTTCTCTTATTTTTAGTTCTAATCCTCTCTTTGAACTAAACTCTGACCTTTCCTACATGGTACCTATTGGCAAATGGTAATACATCAATCTGACAGGTATAAAGAATGTTTTAGGGCAGTGCCTGTGACTCAGTGAGTAGGGTGACGGCCCCATATACCGAAGATAGTGGGTTCAAATCCGGCCTCAGCCAAACTGCAACAAAAAATAGCCGGACGTTGTGGAGGGAGCCTGTAGTCCCAGCTACTTGCGAGGCTGAAGCAAGAGAATCGCCTAAGCCCAAGAGCTGGAGGTTGCTGTGAGCTGTGATGCCATAGCACTCTACTGAGGATGACAAAGTGAGACTCTGTCTCTAAAAAAAAAAAAGAATATTTTAGAGAGCAGAGAGGCCATTTAGGAAGTAGTTTATTACCTTAATGATTCAAAAGTAACTTCCTCTCTTTTCTAGGAATTTACAAATGTAAACACAAGCTGGCTTTGGAGTCTCATGATTGTGAATAGATAGGTTCTTATATCATAAATAGCTCAGAACTATTAAGTCCAGCTTATTTGAGGGGGGTTAATGTGTAGAGATAATAATAGGAGAAGAAAGGGAAATCTGGATAATAAAAATTGGTGAGATATCTCAAAATTGGAAAAGGTCTTTAAAATCTCTACCTTTGAGAGAAATATTGCTACTTATTGGCATTTAGGATATTGACATTTTATCCCAGTTGAGCCAAGTTGCATTTTTGCAACTGTAAGTTAAGTGTAAACCTATTTCATGTTCTTAATACATGTTTGCATTTGAATACGAGAGCATTCACTGACTATTTACTATAGTAAACACCTAATTATACTAATCATGGTAAGATAATGCCATAGAAAGTTTTCATTTTTAAGCATTTGTCATCTGGCTTATCCAAACAAAAAAATGTTGAATAAATACAACAAAATAAAACAAATCAATAAATAAAACGGAGGTAGTATTTTACTTAACAGCACAAATAGGTCCATGACAACTATTTAATCATGAGGATGGTCATTTGCTGTCTGAATTTGCAAGCCTCTCTTGATCAAGGAAAACAAAAGTTATAGGTAACAGCGAGATTTTGGAAGCTATAGAACTTAACATAAAGCTGACTTCAGTTTCTTGGAAAGATAATTGGAAGTCTTGTTATTTTCCTCTCTTTCTATTTCATCTACTAATTACCTCCATACAAAACTCTACAATCTTTATCTTCTCTGAACAAATGTGCTACTAATCGCTTCTGGATGGATGTACCAGCACTTCAAATTCAACATTCAAAAAAATGTACCCATTTTCTTTCAAACTCAGCCATATCTTTGACTCTACTCTCCCTTCAGGTTTCCCCTCTTCCTGTATTCAATTAGTCACCAAGGTCTGTTAAAGTCTTCCTTGAGTAGTGCTCAGAGTGGTCACAGGACCAGTAGAGCAGCTGAGAACTCAGTAGACATGCAAATTCAGGAGAAACTCTGGGGCTGGTCTGAGAAGTCTATTTCTCATGCAGGATCAACTTTGACCATCCTTGCTCTAGATCAAACCCTTATCCGCTAAAGCCTCCAGCCTTCCCCATCTCCAATCTAGCCTACTAATCTTCTCAAACAAACAAACAACAAATATAAAACAATACTGCTTCTATTATTTAACAATCTCTCTAAAAAAACCTCCTTATTATGGACCCACTAAGGAATAAATGTCTCAGTCTGGCATTCAAGGCCTTTTACAATCTGGCCCTAACATACTTCATGCTGATTCCTACCTCAAAACCTCTTATAGCAGGAACCTTGTGTGTGCCCCTTTGTGCCTTTACTCCTGATTGTCTCCTGCTCTGTTCTAAGGATCCGTTGAAGATCTCCTGGCCTCGAAGCAACGCAGCACAGCACAAAGTATAGCGAATGGCTAGCATTAAGATATTCTGTAATATAAGCCATAGTTTCTTAGTCCATTCTTCCTTGGGATGGGATGCTTCTCCATCAGATTCTATCTCTTTGGGGACTCATCACTATTGCTCTGCAATGTTGGATTTCTAAATGTGTAGGTGTCCAGTCACTCCAGTTAGAGTATAATCTTCTTGAGGTCAGGGACTCACTTACATTTTTGTGTCACAAAAAAAGGGGGGGGGGGGCACCAAGTACTATGTCCTACACAAAGAAGGCCTTTTAATTTTGCTAATATTTTTCTAGCTTCAATCAGACCCAGTTGTTTCACAAAGACTAAATGTATAAAAACACGAAACCTGGGTCACCACTGTCTAACTTGGGAAAATCTAACATTACCCATTTACTGACAAGCACATATGGAGGCTTGGAGCTAAGTTCAAACAAAGGATTTGAACTAAAACTAGAGAAGCCAACAGGACTCTAATTAATAGTTTGCTAAATGTTCTTCCCATGGGGTCAGTAGCACTTAAAAAGCATACATTTGAAATATGCTTCTTTCCCTGAGGCTGCCAGACACACTGACTATAGTCTCTTTAACCACAAGAGGTCAAAGTTCTATTTTCTATCACTATACTTATGTTTTGCTGATTGGTTTCTTTTGTGTTTCTGCTTAAAGTTAAGGCAGGCAGCAGGAAATTGAGACCAGGGAGGTTAGAAACTTTCCTAGCTCTAGTGGGCAGCAATAACGATGAGGCAGAGGCTTTGGAAAGAAATTCTGACTTACGGTTTCTAATGGCTCAGCTCCCCCAAATTTTATTGCATTAATAACAACTTATGCCCCACCTGATTATCTATGTTGCCCAGCCCTCTCCCATCACCTGCTGCTCTGTTATTTATACTATAGTGCATCAAGCAGTCAAGCCCAGCTTAATACAACATACTGTAAAACGATATGTCCCAAAGCCAATGGTATAAGCCTGGGGAGGGGAGGACAGTTAAAAAGGTACTAACAGTGCAACTCAAAAATGTATTTTTCAAATAAAAATCTGGATGATTCTAGATGTCCTTGAAGTATTTCCTCCACCTGCCAAAAGTCCACTCCTAGGATTGTGTTACCAGGCACTACTGAAACCTGGTAGAGTAATTCACTAGTATGCTTAGAAATTTCCTAACACATCTCATGTGGTATGGTTTTCAAATCCACTAAAACTTCATTAAGTTGATACTGGGAAGCTGTTTCTATAATTCAAAGCAACTGTTATCACTGGCTAGACACCTTATTGTTCTGTAATAAACAAATTGAATAAAAATCAATGATGACTGAAATGAACTCAACTTATTTCAGGCTTTCATAGTTTAAATTAATAGTTTTACAGATTTCTTTTCCCCACTTTGTCTTTAAGAGGTGAAAGGGCAAGCGGGAAATAAAAAATTGCCACTAGTGACACACAATCTCTGTTACAAGAATCACAAAGAAAGGTTGAAAAGCTTTCTGTAAACATTTTTCTTGAGAAAAGTACAAAAACACAATGCCTTGGATTTCCTCAACAGCATATTCTTTGAAGTTATTTAACCAAAAAGGGGGGGGATGGATACTTAGATAATTAGAATATTTTCAGCCCTTTCATCTAAGTTATCTACAGTTTTATTTACTCTGAGGCCTAGAACGTATGGACCACAATTTTGTTCTAATTTGACCACACTATCCAAAATTATGGTTAATCTGGTATTTCAGGACAGGAATTATTCTTTTCTCTCTCTCTTTTTTTTTTTTTTTTTTTGAGACAGAGTCTCACTTGATCACTCTGGGTAGGGTGCTGTGGTGGCACAGCTCACAGCAACCTCCAATTCCTGGGCTTAGGCGATTCTGTTGCCTCAGCCTCCCGAGGAGCCTGGACTCTTTGTTTTGCAGTTTGGCCGGGGCCGGTTTTAAACCCGCCACCCTCGGTATATGGGGCAGGCGCCCTACCCACTGAGCCATAGGCACCGCCCATTTTTCTCTTTTTTTATTATTAAATCATACCTGTATACATTAGTGCAATCAAGGGGCACAATGTGCTGGTTTCATATACAGTCTAAAATATTTTCATCAAACTGTTGAACATAGCCTTCATGGCATTTTCTTAGTTATTATATGAAGGACAGGAATTATTCTAATCCATGATCTTGTGATATGAAGGAAAAAGAAAGGCCAGTCGGCTGCTGAGAGAGGAATGCAGAAAGAAGTTCAGAAAAAGCTCATGGGGAATTCTCCACAGCATCTTGCAGATCTATCCCCAGCAAGGTATATACCTGGAGGGGTGGTGGGGAGAGGCAGGCACAATAGTGGAGGAGGACAGGGTGGATAACTTGCCTGAGTCATGTGGGGTTTGGGGGAGGGACAACAAGAGGATCATGGGTGGAGTCGGCCAGCAATGTACCTTAGCTTGATTTCAAAATCCAGCTGTGAAGGCATTTTCCTATAGAATCACACTATTTCACAGGATTGCTGAGAAAAATTAGCTAATATCTTTAATAAATATTTGATTTCTACAAACACTAACTCAAAGATGTAGTCCCTACCATATAACACTGTAGCCTAAAACGGCAGATTTAGTAGTGAGAAATATACATACGACGGTATACAATGGAATGTCTTTAAGCCATAAAAAGAGAAAGAAATCCTGTTATTTGTGGCAACATGGAAGACCCTGGAGAACACTATGTTATGTGAAATAAGTCAGGCACGGAAAGATACATATCGCATGTTCTCATTCATTTGTAGGAGCTAAAAAATATATATTAGGTCATCGAGATAGAGAGTAGAATGGTGGGTATCAAAGGCTAGGAAGGGAAGGGAGGTGGGAAGATGGAGAGAGGCTGGCTAATGAATACAAACTTTCAGCTAGATAGGAAGAATAAGTTCTGTTTTGCAGCACTATAGGATAAATGTAGTTAACTAGAATTTATTGTATATTTTCAAAAAGATAGAAAAGAGGATTTTGAATATTCACAGCACGAGGAAATGTTAAGTATTTGAGATGGATATACTAACTACCTTGATTTGATCATTACATATTGTATACATGTACTGAAATTTCATTCTGTTTCATTTTTCATATGCAAGTGTGAGTGATTATAAATTGATTTCACGGTGGTACGGAGTATATTGGATATTCAACTATAGCCTAGAATGAAGGAGGTAAGGGGAGGGAGAGGGTAAGGAAGGGAGGTGGGTTGGTAGAGGGAGGGTTAATAGGGGGACCACACCTATGGAGCATAATGCAAGTACAAGGTAGATCTATCACGTGTAGAACACAAATGTCTTAACGCTGTAACTGGGTAAAAGAGGTGAAAGCTATGTTGATTCGTAGCATGTAAGCACTCCAATTTGTAAAAATAATCCACACACTGAATCCCATAGTGGCATAAATGTATGTATGATCTATGTACAAATGACTTAATAAAAAAAAGAAAGAAATTTCATTCTGTATCTTACAGATATGTACAATTATTATGCATCACTAAAAATGAAAGGGAAAAAAGGGGTCAACATTTTAGTTGTGCATACTTTACTGAATTTTGTTTTTTATAAGCCAGTTACCTCATGCTATTCCTGCAGAGACATTGTTTTATATATACCCATGGTAGACATTCTCTGCATCTTAATTATGAGAAATGAAAAGGAGTTTGGGGTGGTTCCCCTAACTTCATTTTTCTAGCAACAAATATAATCAGTAAAACCACTTTTTCAAAAGACACAACTCAAAGATGTCTGAAATTCTGCTATGTAGATATATTAGATTTCTTTAAGGCATCATTTCCCTGTAAAATGTGAATATCCAGAGGACAGGTCACACACCAAGCTATTAATCAAAAGCATCTTATTATGAATGAAATTATCAGATTCTGTCTAACATGTCAGCTGGGACAGGGAAGTAAAAATTGTTTTGTATTTATTTGGCTTGGGGGAGCAAGAGGCAGAGGGAAGGGACAAGAGATAAGTCCTAATTCCCAGGCACAGAACCCTGAAGAGCCTTAGGAAACTGCAACTAGAAGGAAGGAGAAAAGGAGAGATGAGGGGAAGGGCAGGAGAGAAAGCTCTTTCTCCCAAAGACACAATTTGTCTGAAATCAGCCCTGGTTACTAGAAAAGCAATGAGGCTCATTTTTCTACCACAGGCCTTGGAAGGCAAGGGACTAAGAGCTTCAGTGTGTGCACAGCTGATTAGTTACCACATTTTTTGCTAGACATATTACATATAATGAATTAAAATCATTTTACTAAGTATAGAAAGCCTACATTGTACACACATAAATTAGCCTTTCTTATCCACAGAATTCGAGTATTATACATAATATAACATGTTAAAGAAACAGTCAGAATTTTTAAACGTTAGGAAGTCCAGTCTGTAGTATACTCAGCCAACACTTTCAGATATAATTCATACCTAACGTTATAAAGAAAAGTAAAAGGCATGGTCCTTGCCATCAGGAAATTTACAACCTAGTTTAGGAGACAAGTATAATATACGTAATTAGAGAAAATCTAAAGCAGTATATAAATCAATGACTGGAGTGTCTTCTACTGAAAATAGACATACTAGGCATTTGAAAATAGAAGTTTCTCTAGCCTGTGACATGGAGAGAAAGTTCATGGAGAAGGTAAGATAGAGACCTTAAAAATCAGAATTTGGCCAATCGAAGTGATTATTACATTGAGACTGGCAGGGTAGAGTAAAAGGGGTTTCTTGTTGGAATATAGTGAAAACTAAGTTTAGATCTACATAAAGAAACCTGGTAACACAATATGGAAAGCTGAGCAGAGGGCTTTGGGTCTGACAGGGTGGGAGGGGTGATGATTGGCTTTCAAAAGAAAAATGTGGGTTATCAAGCAAGAGAGAGATGAGATAATGACAGTGTTTCCATGTGATTAGCTTGGCATTGTTTTGCAGGATGAACTGCCCACATACATCCTAACACCTTTTATGAAGGAGCTCAAAATACACTCCACAGATGATAGTTAATTCATTCTAATAACCTCTTATTGAGGCAAAGGAAATGCAGCTTTTATTATTCCCCATTTTGCAGATGATTTGTTCAAGGTCACTGAATAAATGAAAAACAGAATAAAAAATACAGTATCACAACGTTCAATGGTTCCTAAGTACCAGCTAAATTGTATTCTCTCATTTTCTATGACTCAAGCAAGGGAAGTACATGATGGACCTTTGCGCTCAAGGGCCATTTCTAGGCTCTCATTACTGTTCCAGGCACATATCCTACCATGCCCAATTCCCGTTTATTCTCCCTAAGCCCCCAGTCTCCAAGCCCCTACCTTCAAACCCTTCAACTGACCCCACCTTTCTCAGCTAACAGTTGGCTTTAATTATTTCATTTTAGCTGGTCTTCTGCCATTATCATTAGCATATTCAACACCTCTGTATCAACCACTCAACAACAGGGAGACAATGGTTTGTATTCATCAATGGGAAGCAATGCTTTCCACTACGAATTGAAAATCTCATCAGTCCCTTAGGAAGGTGTGAGGGAGGTAAGAATTCCACATACTGGACTCTGGTACAAATGGAATTTCCACCACCACCCCCAATTTAGGTTTCCTGATGACAGTTAAATAAAGGATTCCCCCCAGTTTACTACCTCTCTATCTTGAAACATTTTCTTATCCTTTTATGCATCTTAAAGCCATCTTTCCTTTTTTTACAATCTATCTCATGAAGGTCATTATTTTCACATATTCCCTCCAGCATTATGAACCTCTCCCTCCTTGTTGGCACCAGTCATTCCTTTTCAAGTAAAGTGCCTGATAGGCAGAGGGCATGGTGGCTCACGCCTGCAATCCTAGCACTCTGGGAGGCCAAGGTGGATTGTTTCAGCTCAGGACTTAGAGACCAGCCTGAGCAAGAACAAGACCCCTTGTCTCTACCAAAGGAAAAAATAATAGAAAAACTACCTGGGCATAGCATGGTGCATGCTTATAGTCCTAGATACTCAGGAGGCGTAGGGGAGAGGATTACTCAAGTCCAAGACTTTGAGATTGTTGTGACCTAAGATGATGTCACCGTGGCACTCTACCCAGAGTGACAGAGTAAGACTTGTCTCAAAAAAAAAAAAAAAGTACCTGACATATAGTAGATGCTCAGTAAATGTCTGATAAATGCCTAATAAACCTGCTCACATCTACCACTACTTGTTAGGTAATTTTGCTTTCTCACCCATTGTTATCTCAAAATTCACAAGTCTAGAACAGAAATAATTAACTTCCTACTAGATCTGGCTCTTCTCCATTCCATTTCAATATCTTTCAGATGTACCATAATTCTCCCAGTTTCTCATATTCAGTAACACAAACACTTTGACTTCTCCCTACCTATCTAAATTATTACATTTAGTAATTAATTTTTTTGTTCATAGTACTGGGCATATAGAAGGCAACCTATCAAGGGAAGGCCCATTGTGTCTGTACAGCTATGATTATCTCACTGAAACAGTCTTTGTAGATCAAACTGCCTAAGTCTCTGAACCCTCCATTTCATCCATTCATCCAATCTTGAGATTTCTCTTCCTATATACAATTTTCTTCACTATTTTTTTATTGAGTCTTTACTAGTTCAAAGGCCAAAATCCTTCCCTAGCATTTAAGGACCACCAGGATCTGGATCCAATCTAGTTTTACAATCTTATCTCTTATTATTTTTCCAGAGGAATTCTTCATCACAGCCCAAGTGAATTTAACCCACTCTCAAAGATTTTATATGTGTGTGTGTGTGTGTGTGTGTATTCATGTGTATGTGCTCACACATGCAGTGTATCCTTCCCTCTGTATATTATCAATATACACAAATGATCCTTGCCTTATCATTGGGTTATGTCCTAAAAAAAACCATCATAAGTTGAAAATATTGACCATTTCACCCTGATTTGAGGAAATACTATCTAATTTAATACAGTATACCTAACCTAACAAACATCCAAACATCATAGCTTAGCAGAGCCTACCTTAAACATGCTCAGAACTAATGGTAGCCTGTAGTTAGAACAAATCATCTCTAACACAATGTCCATTTTATAATAAATTATTGAGTATCTCATATAATTTATTGAATACAGTCCTGAACGTGAAAAACAGAATGGTTACATGGATATCATCATAAAAAACCTTGAGTTGGGAACCACCTATATACTTTTTTTTTTTTTTGGCAGTTTTTGGCTGGAGCTGGTTTTGAACCCGCCACCTCCAGCACATGGGGCCGGCGCCCTACTCCCTTGAGTCACAGGTACCGCCCACACCTATATACTTTTGCTCAGACTTTTTCCTCTGCTTAGAAATGCCCACCCCAATATTTATCCTAATAAGACTTTGTAGTCAGTTTACTTTCTGGAAGTCTTTAACTCTTTCAGTCAGAAACTTCTATTATAGTAAGTTCACAGATTTTGCATTGTTTGATATTTCATGTGCTAGTTTTAACAACACACAACAAAATTTTAAGCTCTTTACAGACAGATCATGTAATATATGTGTACTTTTGTATATTTCCTAAAACCCAGTAAGTAGGTTAACCAGTGCCAGGCAATGTTTTTCTACCTCTTAGACAAAAGTGTTCAATAAAGTGTTCATTAATCTTTAAATTTCATTTCCACTTGACATCTCAAATAACAACTATATTTAAACTATACCACCTTGGTCATGTATAAAGATACATGAATGCTAATTTTAAAATTCTTTAGCAGAAACTTAAAAAAAATTTCTAATGAGAGGCATAGAATAAATCATGTAATATAATCACATTTGGTATTGCAATTCAGCATTTAACTTTATTTTTCCCACCAATATTTTATGAAATATTTAATAATTAATTTAGATGGGCAGCGCCCATGGCACAAGGAGTAGGGCGGTGGCCCCATATACCGGAGGTGGTGGGTTCAAACCCAGCCCCGGCCAAAACCTGCAACAAAAAAATAAAAATAAAAATAAAATAAAATAATTTTAACAATTAATTTACAATATGTGTCTTCACAAATACTAATGTAGGTTCTAAGGGAGAAATCTTAAACTCAAGTATAACTGGAAACTTCAAAGAAAAAAGAGGTCTTCAATCATTAAAGAGTAAACATTTGAGTGGAAAGAACAGATTTATTGGTTTACTTTTAAAAAAAAAAAGTTGTACTTTAAATATTTTTCAAGAGTTCGGCTCCTGGTATGGAAAATTCCTTTAGTTACACTGAAGAAGCAAGCATGAATAATGGACAAAAAACCTTCATAGACTCAACATTTAGTATAAATGGCAAAAATCTTCATTACCACAAATTAAGAAATATCAACAATACGGGTTTGAATAACTAATTCATAAGGAAGAGTTTGAACTGGACCAAATCCTGGGTTTTCTTCCTTCACTCCAAGTTTCTTTTCTATTTTAAACTAGTGGCAACAGAAATTTCTTTGTTTCATAGTCAGGAATGTTGGAAGTCTTAAGTGATAGAACAGGTAGCTCAGCTTCTACTTCACGTCTCTCCTCAGGGAGAGAAAAACATTGTGGGTAAAGTAATTTTGTTTTTATTTCTGGAAAAATCATTTTTTCCATCAATCTTCATAATTCTCTAAAATAAACTATTAAAAATTTGTAGGCCATTGACCGCGTCACCCTGATTTGTGGAAATACTATACATTAATTTCAAGAACGTGTGGCTAACTCTTACTATTCTAAAAGTCTAAAAGTTGCTCCTAACTAACAAAACCCAAAAGAGAATTTTAGAAGCTCATGGTATATTCCTGCATCTCATATGCAATATTGTTGCACAAAAGAATATTAAAAGTAATATAATCTAGGCTTAAGAGTCACACTGCATGCTATCAAATTTATTAAGATATTGTACAATTTCAACTATGCAAAAAACTTAGTTCCACAAAATACTTAATAACCCCATCTAGAAAAAAATGGAAATAAGAGTTTACCATTTCATTAGGGGAATGATAAAGAAATATTCTTCTCTTCTTTGCTAACATTGCGATGTCTGCTCTACCCTAATAAGGTGGGTCAAAGTAATCACAACACAAGGAGAGCATACATTGAAGGGCAGAATTGACAATTTAAAACTTGAAATCCACATGCTAATCCACCTTGATTAAGATTTAAACATTCTTCAAGAGATGGGCAAAGTCAGCCAATTAAAGCAGGGCAGCAAGAAGTAATACTGAGCAGCAAGCAGTTGCTTAACCATAGAAATCAAATAAAATCAAGAAAAATGAAATGAAGACCAGAAACCATTTTTCCCTCAGCACACTAGAGTTCCCCGAATCACACACTGGATGAACGAGGAGGCACTCCACTGCTGACGCACACACGCAGGCACGCACAATAGAGAGCCGCATGGAGACCCTCAGAGACAAACTTTACGTGTGTAATGTTGGGCTCTCCACATAATGGAAAGGAGAGCACGGTGGGAAAATGTGACACTTTTTTCCAGATCAGACAGAGCCAAACTGTACTTAGCATTGCAAACTACTCATTCTCTTGACACAATTAAAGGCAGAAGTGAATGAATGGAGTGTGGGTCAGGGTAAATGAAGGGAAGAGTAGGAGGGAAGAGGGGGAGGGAAAGAGAGGGAGAAAGGAGAAAGAGAGGGAGGGAAAGAGGGGAGAGATGGCCTGAGAGGAAGAAAGTTTGAGGCATTTTGCAAAGCTTGAATGGATTAACCTTTAAAAGAGCCCTACTATTTCCTTTCTCTTCCTCCCCCTTCCCCTCTCCCAAGGATACAACCGACTTCCTGGGACTCAACCCAGACTTGCCCCAAATGCAGCCTAAAGAAAGGTCTGGTGCTTCTAGGGCACAGGAGGAGTTAGATTTGTGTCCTATGCAAATGGCCTCTTTGGGGGAAAGAATTGTAAAAATCACTTTTACGATGTTGCACTAAAAGAGACAAATTGGTAAAACACCTTTTTTAAAAAGGCAAATTCCATGCATCCATAAGTAAATTCATGTGCCAACCCACAATGCTTTGATTTCTACTAGAAACATAAGCTATTTACTACTCCAAACATTTTTTTTCTGAACTTTAAAAAAGTTTGCTTTCATATTTTAGAAGGTGACGAGGGAGTGAGGCTTTCGTGTTTTTAGCCTCTGACTTATTCATAAATGGCTTGTTTAGGCAATCTAGCAAAGAGAAACAAATGTGAATGTTTTCCAAAGTTAGGTTTTGATAGCATTTAGCAGATAGCCTAAAGTGCACCGATTTAAAAACAACAGTATAAAAAGTCTCTCGGCATAGCTCTTCTTTAATAAAATGAGAATATAACCGGGGGTGGGGAGGAAGCCTTGGGCAAACCGCAAGTTTGAAGGAGTAAGAAGTTGGGTCCCATGCAATAGTCCCTTCTCCGGGACAAAAAGCTTCCTTTAACCACATGTAACAGTCATTTTGTGGGAAAGGCAGGGTAGGGGGGCTGGGAAGTCATCACCTCAGCAACTGTGAATAGGACTGTGCATTTCTCACACCACTCCATAGACTGGTCCAGGTAGGGGAGCGAGGCACAACTTTGCCCTTAAAGCAGCAGCACCGAAAGGGAGAAAGAAGTCACCTCACTCTTCCCGCTACGCACACAGGAAGAGCCCAATTCAACGGCGCCGCCACCGCCACCCCTTGTCTTGCCCCGCCCCAACTTGTGTGTGTGTGTGTTTGTGTGTGTGGCACCACTTGCATTTTACTCCACAAATTCCAAGACACCACCATCTCTCCAGGTTAAGTTCCGCCACCCCAAATCCCTAACCTTGCCACGCTCCGCAGACGCAGGTGTTCCCGCTTCTGGCCTATTTTTACGACCCCCACCCCCGCAATCCCCACCTAGTAGCACGCTCCAGACCCTCCCTGCCTCCCCGGCTTAGAGCACCCCCTATCCCGGACGCCGGGAAACACCTTGAGTCCTACTCCCGGGTCACCTGGCCAGAGCGCCCAGCCCTGCCCTCTGGGGAGCGCAGGGGCCGCCTCTCTTCTCCAGTGCCCTGCTGGGAGCGCGCACCCGGCTCCCCGGCAGTCACGTGGGCGGCGGAGGCGGCCTGGGCTTCCTCACCTGCATCCCGGGCACTTGGACGGCCACCGGTGAGTGGGCCATGAAGGCGTCTGCTACGCCCTCGCGCTGCTCCTGTGTCGGGGGCGCCTTGGCTTCGGACTGGCTTCTCCTCCGGGGGTAGCTCGGCGGCCCTCCCAGGCTTTTCGATCGGGGCCTGGAAGGACACAGAGAAGTGGGGTTACGGGGCTGGTGGCGCGTCGCCCGGGGCCGGGAGGTGGGCTGTTCGCGGCGCGGCTCCCTGGGACTCAGTCTACCTTTCCAACGCCCGCCAGCCGCTGTGGCCGCCGGCTCCGCTGCTGCTCCGGTTCCTGAATGCGTCGCGCTGTGTGTGGCGGTTGCCGGGACCTGGGCTCGAGTGATGCGGCGCCTCTGCGCCTCGCCGCTTTAGGAAGAGGAGGTGGAGGCGCCCCAGCCACCCGCCTGCTCGCCGGGCCGGGGAGGCGGGTGGGGGCGGTTCCGCCGTTGGCCCTGCCCCGGCCCCGCGGCCGGGCGGTGTCGGGGGAGTTAAGGCTCCGAGCAGCGAAGGGGTTTGGCTGGGGCTGCTGGAGCCTGATACCCGGGAGACGTTCTCGTCACTCAGCGAGGAGAACTCGGAGACAACGGGACCTGGAACACGGCCGGGCCTGGAGAGAGAATGGAAGAGTTTGGGAGACCCAGGGACTTTGAGGGCGTCCCAGACGCGGCCACGTTGCAGGCAGGCGTGCGAGGCTGGGGTGCTTGCAGCCTCGCAGACGTCTTGGGTTAAAACTTAGGGAGTGTTGGAAGTCTTTCTTGGCTCCCCGACCTGCCGAGGGTGGAGTCGCAGGGAGCCTCAGAGTCAATAGACCCCTGCTGATACCCGTTCTTAGGTCTCCCCAGCCCCGGAACGCCCCACTGGGCAAATCTGTAGCCACTTTCCTGCTTTCCCGGTTCCCCGCCCCCAGACGTGCTTCAGGTGACTTCAACCAAAGACTACCCCTACCTCTCCGGCTATCATTTGAAAGACAGCCAGACTAGAAGTTCTTTCCACCATAAGTTCTGCACGTGCAAGGGAGACGGAAATTGAAAAACAGATGGTATTATCAGCAGAAAAATTAATGAGAATAATAGAGTCACAGAAAATGAGATTGGATCATTAGCAGTCCATAGGTAGTAGTATTACTGAGTTCAGCACACACAGCAGAGATTGGAGCACCTCCCTGTCTCCGCCCTATTGTGAGTTTCACTTCGAGGGGGAGACAATTTCTTTTGAGAGTACTCTAATAGTAACAGTAACAATGTTAATAACAGCAATTACAGGAATTTCATAATGAAGGCACCTTTGGGAACACATGAAGGGTTAATTACATTTTAAAACAGTAACATCCAAGTGCCAGTTTAAAATGAATATGAAGGTCTCTACCTTCCAGTTTGCTATAAATGTCTATGAGGGATTCTAGTAGACAGTTAATAGTTGTCTTTTTAGTATTTGTCAGAGAATAGCACATGATTATTATCAATATCATTATTAATAGATGTCATTTTCTTTGTGCCACAGACTGCTAAGTGCTTTACATGTGTTACTTTATTGAATCTTTACAAGGGCCTCCTTGGGTCTTACTGCTTTCCCAATTTTTTACAGATGAAGAAAAAGGCTCAGCGGATTAAATAATATGACCCAAATGTCACCCAATTAAGAAGGGGTAGAGCTGGAAATTCAAACCCACATCCCGCTGGAGATAAATTTATTACTTCCTCTATGGTTTCTGTTTGTTTTTAATGATGATAAAGAAGATAATCGCATTTTCCTTAATCCTAGTCCTCCAATTCCCTGCCCTCACTATTTCTAACACGACAGCGGGCCCCAATCTAGTCTATTTTCCACTAGTCCAGCTCACCCATCACATTGCCAGCCTGACCAGAAACCTGCAGTGCTACCTAAACTTTAACGTCCATAAAAATCTCTTAGGGTTCATTTTAAAGTGCACATTTTGATATTTAAAAAGTCTGAGGTGGGCCCAAGATTTTGCAGGGCTAACAAGCGCCCAGGTAGTGTGGATACCCTGAAACTTAGATCACACTTTGAGGAAGAAAGGTCTGAATCAATCTCCATCCTTTAAGACCCACTTCCAGTCCCAACCCCCACAGCACCTTCCTAGTTTGCTCTAGGCCTCCTTCAAACTCCTATTGCATGTTGGTGCAAGCAGTGCTCACACTGTAGTTCTTGCTTCTTATTTCACATATTTCATTTGCTTTGTCTGCCCAACAACATTATTAGGTCCTTGGAGGCCAGATTTCCAGCCACTCCTGCATAAGAATTATTCAAATAGGATGGCAGCTTTTCCAAGGGCAAGCTTTTTGTTTGTTTTGCTCACTGTTGCATACCCAGAGACTAGGTGCGTGGCATATAGTAGGTCCTCAATAAATATTTGTTGAATGAATGGATAAGTGGATAAACTTCCTTTCAGTTCTTCGCTGAGTTTACTATGTGCATAATGAGTACAGTGTATGTTTTATTGATTCCAGGTTAAACTCCTAGGATAAAACTTTAAATTGTCACTTTATTATATGTTACACCTTTCATTATTTGGCCTCCTAAATTCTTTCCAGTTACTTTAATTTTGCAACTACCTATGGACAAATTGTGTAATTTTAATAAATAAGTAAATTAACCATAACCAAGAAGTGACTTTTCCTGACATCATTCTGAGCCTGAGTTATGTAATGATGTGGAAGAGTGAACACTAAATGTTGAGAGCTGGGCTATTGAGACATTTCCTAAGAGGCACGGCTTTGGAGATTTTAGTAAACTTTTTAATTTTATGTAGGTCTTCTGCTATTAAATAAACCATCTGTTGTTATTATGGATAGACATCACTTGAGTTTTTACA
This sequence comes from Arctocebus calabarensis, assembly GCA_963573935.1. Lineage (NCBI taxonomy): Eukaryota > Metazoa > Chordata > Mammalia > Primates > Lorisidae > Arctocebus > Arctocebus calabarensis. Next base: position 45,833 of record CAUYON010011562.1, read on the forward strand.
TAGGGTTTTTTGTGGGTTTTTTTTATCCTTTTTACATTGTATGTTTGTGTGTGTGTATACATAAAAAAATCTTGTAAAGGTGCGAAAATTTGAAAACAAGTTTTATGACCACCAGAAACTTCCCCTCACCCCTTGAACTGCATTACTTCTCAAATTCTTTTTTATTTTTTTATTTTTTTTTTTTGTAGAGACAGATTCTCACTTTATCGCCCTCGGTAGAGTGCCGTGGCGTCACACAGATTACAGCAACCTCCAACTCCTGGGCTTAGGTGATTCTAAGGCACCCACCACAGTGCCCGGCTATTTTTCTGTTTTACAGTTTGGCCGAGGCCAGGTTTGAATCCGCCACCTTCAGTATATGGGGCGCCGCCCTACTTCTCAAATTCTTAATGTAAATAAAATGACAAATTTAACTATGTTTTTGTTATCCCTCTCCCACCCTACACAACACCCCCATTGTGGCAGGCACCTGTAGTCCCAGCTACTTGGGAGGCTGAGGCAAGAGAATTGCTTCAGCCCAATAGTTGGACGTTGCTGTGAGCTGTGATGTCACAGCGCTCTACTGAGGGCAACATACTAAGACTTTGTTTCCCCCCCCCCAGAAAAAAATATTGTGATTTAGGTTACTGACTCTGTACTGGCATTTAGAAGTAACATTCAAGGGTCCTTTTTATTTTAATAAAAGCCTATGTGATACCTTAAATCTCTTTCCCACTCTCTGTGGGTATCAAATTGGAAATCATGATATAATAGTTCTTACACATGTTGGATCCTCCTGTTGTTCCAGCACAGCATCCCGAGGAAAAACCGACCAAATCAATTTTGGTCAAGGAACATTAAAGCTATGTAATTGCTGAATTCTTCTGAATAACCTCGTACCTTTTGGGACTTGCATAATACTCTACGGTAGTATCTTTATAACTGAAAGTACACTGTGCAAGACAGCCCAGCTTAATTTTCTCCCTTGCTTTACTTCCTGGTGCTACTGAGGGGAATAGAACAACAGAAGAGGTGGGTGGAAGCCGATGCTGCTTTAAACCCTTTCCTGCTTATAATATTTCTTTACATACAAGCTTGCTGTCTTTGAAATGTTTGCATTTAGGCACCCAAAGAATTAAGCACATAACTTCTTGCCTCAACCAACTGGTTACAGAGATGAGAGAGGTAAGTGTGGCCTGGCTGCTTTCATTCACATGGAGAGGTAGGAGTTGAAAGACTTTTCTAAGAGTTCCCTTCCTGGTTCCAGTTTTCTACCTGCCTAAAGTCTCACTTACAGAATCATACTGTTTACCTTTAGGTGCTTTGGACCCAAGGTGAAGGGCCTCAGAAGTCTTCATCCTGAGCTCACTCAGTTTCATCAGTGGGGAGAGAAGCACGGTCCACTGAAGCAGTCCTCCTACAATGATGGTTTTGTCGTCACTGGGACACTAAGCGACTGGGGAGTTTCTTGGGAGAGATTCTTTGGGAGCCTAGGCTGTTTGGAGTAAGATCAGGTAATTTCTTTGCAGTCTCCAGACTACAATTTTTAGTCACCGGAGAGCCTTTCATGTTTAGGATGCTGAACAACCAACGTGGGTGATATTCTTCCTCTCTGAGTTGGCTTTTTAAAATGTATTGAATCGACCACTTGTTCTTTGATTTGTAGGCTTCTCAAGAAAACAGTTCTAGTCAAAGGTGGCAGTTAAAAACAGAAAAAAAGAAAGACTGGCAGTTGAGACCAAATAGGAAGTGACTATGCCATCAGCTCACACTGAGGAAAAGGAAGTTGCCAGGACCTCTAAGAAAGGCAGTTGTGTAAAATTACCACCCTTCAACTTGCTTAGCTGAAGTTCTGTCACCCTGTGGTAAAAACATCCATGGTTTTGTTACTACTGTTCTCAAGAGAATGCCAGCAGCGTAAGGGAGCAAGAGGCGCCCCTTACGGAGCTGTTATCAGGGACTACCAGAAGTTTCGAGGGCGGGCAAAAACCAACACTGTGAATAAGCCAAGCTCCCATCCTATTTCTTTTTCTTTTCTTTTTTTTCTGCATTTTTGGCCGGGCCGGGCTTGAACCTGCCACCCCTCATATATGGGGCCGGTGCCCTACTCCTTGAGCCACAGGCGCCACCCTCTCATCCTATTTCTTTCTTCCCCAGGCCACATGAGTATTTTAAGATTGGTTGTTATTCAGTAAGTTATACGATGAGCCTCAGCACCAGGGTCTGACTATAGATTATAATGAGATTTTTGCTGAGAAGTAGAAGACATAATGCCTTTTTATACTTTCACTTTGGCCCTAGGCCTGGCTCGGGCCATACTACCTTTTCATTTCCCCCTTCTTTCTTTTTCACATATTTCTTGAGCACAGTACTAGGTATTGAAAATACAAAGACATGTTCTTTTTTTTTTCTGTAGGAGAACACCACAAAAATAAAACAAGGAGTATTCAAAGTAATAAATGATTATGGTGGCAGTCTGTTAAAAAATACTACAGCAACAGGCACTAGAAAGCAATTCGTTTTTTCGTTTTACCTATGTAGATCCTGGAAGACTTCATAAAGGAGGTGATATTTGAGCCAAGCCTTGAAAATTGAGTAGAAGATGTCCAGCCGGAGAGTTAGGGAGAGAGGATAGAGAATAAAGGGCTTTCCAGACAGAAGGAACAGCATGAACAAATGTTCCAAACAGGCGTGTGTATCTCACATCACCTGATGACCTGGATAAAATACAGATTTTGTGATTTATTCATACTGATTCTGAATTTGTTGGTCTGAGATGGAGAAAGGCCTCTTGTATTTTATTTTTTAAAAATCCCCAGGTGATTATTATGTGTGCTCTTGGTTAAGAACCAATAGCTTAGAGAAAGAACAGGCTTGCTTTGAGAACTAGCTGGTAGTTTAGTTTAATGGGCAGAGACATAGAGCACATTAGCATGCCAGCAATGAGGCTGGGAAGACAAGTTAGGGGCAGACTGTGAGCCTTATATGCCATTCTGAAGAGTTTAGACTTGACCCTGTAGACTCCCAGTAGTCCTGAGGGGTTTTAAGGAAGAAAGGAATTTGATCCAGATTTGTTTTTTGAAAAGAAAACTCTGCTTAACACATAAAGAATATGGAAAGACTAGAAGCAGAGGGACCTATTAAGAGACCATTAGGTGGCTGCATTGTAAAAGTTCAGGAGAGGGACTGAACTGAATGGATGGCTGGGAGAAAGAAGAGGAATGAAGAGGAAGGGATAGATTCCAGAAGCAATTTGGAGGTGGAATCAACTGCAATCAATTGATCGTGTGCGGACAGCACCAGAGGGAGAGGTTTAAAATACCAGAGACATCTAGCTTAGGGAACTGGGGACATGTTGATGTCTGGATCTGAGCCAGAGAGTATAGAAAGAAAACCAGGATTGGGGAAAAGATAAGGAGTTCAGTTTGGGTACACTGTGTTTGAGGTACCTGTGTGACCTTTAAGTCTTGAGCAAGGGGTCAGATTGCAAATATAGATTTGAGAACTTCAGAGATAAATCCTTTGTAAGTCGCATGGCAGAGTGTCAATAAAGGACATGAAAAATAGAAACCAAGTTGGAAACGTTCACTTCCCGTTTAGAAAACTACTTCTTAAATAATTGTCTTATGTTTGGAGTCAGTCAAATGTGTCCTGTGTTAGCTAGCATCATGTTTATCTTCAATGAGCTTAACATTTTCTTCAAAGTAATGATTGTGAATCTCATGACTATAAAATTGTTATCACTGAATATTTCTGCTCTACACATACAGGCTGCCCTTTGTGAATGCATGATAATGACAGTAAAGAAGGAACAAGTAAAGAACAGAAATGAGCCTTCATGGCATTTTCTTAATCACTATATGAGGACATTGGTATTCTACATTTAGTAAGTTTCACCAGTCCCCTTCTAAGATGCACCATAACAGTTCGATGAAAATATTTCAAATTGTATATGAAGTCAGCACATTGTGCCCCATGATTGCACTAATGTACACAATTTTGATTTAATAAAAAATTTTAAAAAAGAACAGAAATGAGGTGAAGAGATCTGAATGTTATGTTGCCAGGTTTTCTGGGATGGTTTTCTTGCATGCAACTGTGAAAGAGATTATTGTGCACCAGAACATTTTGTATTATATTTCCCCTCCTACACTGAAAAGAAAATGAGGTGGGAGATGACATGCGTGCCTGGTTTCATAAAGCCAAGTTAGTGTCTTCTACAAATGGAAAGAAAAACAGGAACAATTTATTGCAATCTAAAGCACAGATTACTGGCAAAACCTTGACATTTGCCTGCTGTGAAAGTGCACAGCAACTTTAGTTAATATTTCTCCAATTTTTCGAAATCATTCATACTGTTCTGGTTCTTCCATTTTTTTTCCTGTGGTATTGACCTTTTATGAAATTTTACACATCCTTATAGTTTACCATATGTGAAGGTAAACATTCAAATGGCTAAATGCCAACTTGAAATTAACATAGATAAATCACGCTTTCCATATAAATTGTGAAAATAGTGGTAGACATTTACAATATGAGATCATGAAAACAGATACAAATAGATTATATTTGTACACTGCATTTTATTATGTGTTTGGGTTTTTCTCAGGTGTTACAAGAAGCTGAAATATACCAGCTCTTAAATTTTAACATTACTGTTGCATCTGACAATATACAGATCCTGTTATGCAAATACAGAGAAATGGGTGTTTGCTATGTTGTAAAAGATGGACTTAGTTCATGAAATAAATATACTTTCTTGTTTTGTTTTCCGGATTCTAAACATATAAAAAGGTTATAGCTGTATGGAAAGGTCATTTATATGAACAATAGCAGAAGAAACTGTGTCTGGGTTGTAAAATGCTGGATTATTGAATATGTTTCCTAGTAAAATAGTGAAGTATTCAAAGTGAGCGTGCCTAGTAAACTGCTTGAGTATCACTCCTCTACTTTGGTTCTGCACACAGTAAATGAGATGTAAAGTGATTGCAATTTATATATATTCCCATTTAGTTCTCACCACAACTTCATAAGCAAGGTAATATTATTATGATAGCACTGTTATACTATCATATTGAGGAAACTGAAGCATCAAAAGGTTAAGTAACTTGTCCAAAGTAGGGTTGCCAGATAAAATACAGAATGCTAGTAAAATACAGTTAAATCTGAATTTTAGATAAATGATGAATAATTCTGCATGAGATAAATTTATACTAAAAATTATTTATCTGAAATTCAAATCTAACTAGCTTTCCTGTGTTTTTACTTGTAAATATGATAACCCTACAAGCCAAAGTCATACAGTTTTTAAGAAGAGTAGTCAGAATTAGGATCCAAGGATTCATGCTTTTAAGCCCTATACTTATATTGATTATAAGGAATGGGAAGTAGAGTATTTTATATCTGGAGTATTGGAAAAAAATCATGCCTAATAGTTAAGCCCCATGGGCAGGACCACAGGTCCATAATAACTTGGAATCTACTTACTTTAAGTGTTAATATCATTTGGTCACAGTAGTTTTAGTGAGAAGTTTTTGTTCTAAAAGTGATAGGATCAATAATATTTCTGAAATAATTTTTCCTTTAGTGCTTTCTAAGAAGAGAGATTAAAGAAAAATGTGATTCACTATAATGATCCACTCTCATGAGTAGAATTAACAAATTAGTACTGTTCAAAACACCTTTCTATGTCATCACGAAGAAGCTATGTGTTGTTTATAAAGAATAAAAACTTTACTTCAATAAGAGCTTTTTAAAGGAAAAATAAACAATCTTTCTACTCACATCATTTTCTTCTCTTTTGATATTTTAACCCTAAAACAGGCATGAAACATCTACTTTTTGAAGGACAGTGCAATTGAATTCGGAAAAACATGGGCTTGGGAGCCAGATGGACCTTATTAGCTGTATGAACTTGATATCTGAGCCTCATTTTCTTCATATGAAAAAAATGAAGATATTAATACTTACTTCAAATAGCGATGGTAAGGATTAAGTGATATAATGCTCTCATATGATAAATCTGCTATAAAATTGACTTTTCACAAATAGTGGTAGTTCCTTTCCCCTGCCCATTTGGCCCTCCCCTGAGGCTTCACTGCTCTCAGCAACACTAATGAATCTTTGAAAATTTAACCCTTATTTACAAAACCATTTTCACTTGTTTAGAATTCATACAACAATCAGAGGTAGAGTCAACTGGAATCCAAAGTGCCTAAAATGTTTTCCTTCCTTCAAATGTTTAGGTTAGAAAACAAGACTAGAGTTTGAATTCTGCTTTTGGAGATTAGTTTGGAAGGCTTATTAGGAAGCCTTCTAAAAAAATTGAGAATGTTTTGAGAGTTTGAGGTTGGGCTTTATATACTTTAAGTTTTATGGGGAAATTCACCATCGATATCCTTGAGAAATGCAGACACAAAAATAGATAGGAAGGTCAGGAAAATTATGGCATTATAATATTTCCTTTTATTTCTCCTCTAAGTGTGTACGTATATGCATGTACATTGAAGGGAAAATAAATGTAATTTCGTCCAAAAGCAAAGTCCACATAAGATTAGAAAGCAAATATGCTACTGAAAATAATCAATTCTTAGGGGTGGTATATAGTGTACTAGTTAACAACATGGACTCTGGAGCCAAACTACTTAGGTTCAAATTCTAGTTTTGTCTACACGCTAGCTCTGTGATCTTCAGCAAAGTATTTCATTTCACAATACCTCAGTTTCCTCATTTGTCAAAAAAGGATAATAAAACTACTTAAGCTGATGTAAGGGCTTACATGAGTATTATTTTTTCTTTAAGCTTTTATCAGAGTATGAGATACCTATAGAAAGCTGCACAGATCATATGAATTTTTACATAGTTAACACACTCATCTGTCACCCAAGTCAACAAATAGAAATTTGCACTCTAGAAGTCATTTCGATGTCCCCATCCAGTTACTACCTCTCCCAGCCCAAAGTTACCCACTTCTTTGTCCTCAGTCATTGCAGATACATAATGCCTGCCTTTGAACTTTAAATGAGAATGTACAGAGATAGCTTAAACAATGCCTGGCACATAAAAAACACTATAGAGTAGAACCTCTGTAAGTTGACCACCCAAGGGACTAACAAACTGGTCAACATATGAAGGTGATCAATGTAACAAACTAGACCTACTGTACTAATATGTACATGTGGTGCATGTCTGGTGTATGCAAATTAGGTCAATGTAGGGACATGGTCAACTATGGAGGTTCTAGTGTGTGAGCATGTTGATGTGATTTTAATGATAAGAAAGTAGGTATGCTTGGGGAGTAGAATCCTTTATAGGAGTAACAAAACAGAAAGCAAACTTTCATATGTCAATAAAGTTAAATGTATAAGCCTTTTTTAAAAAGTACAGTTTTTGAAAACACTTCTTTCCCATAAATTATATCTACTGTGTATTCCATGGTAAGAAAAATGCGTTCCATTTAACGCATCAGAGAAAACATGCCCCAACATTTCAGCACAATGTAGAATGAGAATTTTACTCAAGTTGTTAAAAGATGAACAGATGAAAAACAGGCTTGGTAGATGCCTTTCTAGGTGCTTCTGCGAAAGGAGAGGGGTCAGCACTACGATTTCTGTGGACCCAGGCCTATTGAAAGGCCTCAGTTTCCTTATTGAAAAATAAAGAGAATTGGGCCATCTCTAAGGCTCTTTCTAGCACTGACATTTACTAAGTCTATGAAAAAAAATTCTTAAAAAGCAAAATCTGGAAATCTCTGAACCACCATTTTATAGCTAAATAATAAATCTAGAGTCATGGTCAAACATGACCTTTTGGAAGGAAGGCAGAAGGGATTCTATGAGGGAAAATTACTTCTGACTAATCTATTAGTGTTTCTTAAGAGAGCAAATAACATATGGCAAGGAGGAAACAAGGGATAGAATTTACAAAGACTTTTTAAAAAGCCCTTGGCAAGCTTCCATGTTGTTGATTTTTTTGTTGTTGTTAAGTGAGTCTGTATGGATTGGGGAAAATATTTTTTCCTTGAAGGAAAGCTAACTTACAGAAGAAACTGAAGGGTAGGAAAAAGTAGGTGCTTCTGTGGAAAGAGAGGTGTCAGCGCTACGATTTCCATGGACCCAGGCCTATTGAAATATTATAAGTGGGGTACAATAAGGTATATACCATGGTCTTTCCATGTTTGTAGCTGTCTTCAGACTTTTCTCAGTAGTAAAATGCTAAGCTGACATAGAATAAATGGCTGGAAAATGTCTTAAAATGGGGGGAGTAGAAAAAGAGAATAATAGATCATCTTGACAAGACAAAACAGTCATAGAAAAAATATACAATGCAAATAATTAGGTCTGTTACTTATGGCTCTGGAACACAAATCTAGGAATTGTAGGTTATTTCTGAAACTATTTTAGCTTACCGTGACCTTTTGGCCAGAAAGTCTGATAACATTCTGTGCATCAATAGAAAATCAACTGGAAATAAAATAACATGTTATTCTATTTTTGAAAAAAAAAAATTTAAGCTGGGGACAGCCATATCTGGACCATAATGTTTAATTCCAGGGTCAAAAGTCAAGAAAGGCCAAATGAAACTCAACATGTTGCAGAGAAAGGCTGCAAGAATGAGGGAATCAGGAGCTATGCAGGGATGGGCTCAAAGTGTGAGCATTCGTTAACCCAAAAAGATGAAGATAGAGACAATGGCCAAAGTTAATATTAGTTTTCTTCTAGGACTAGTAATAATGATCACTTCTTTAGTACTAACTCTGTGTCCAACACAGGTCTAAGCATTTTGCATACATTGACTACTCCTTCACTACTCTTAACTCTGTGAGGAAGGTCAGACTATTGTCTTCATTATAAAAGCATCATTAAGGCTATGTACAGAGTAAATAGTGATCAAAGCTATTTAGAGCTCAGCACAGACCTTTAAATTCAAAAGAGTCAAATCCAAGACAAACAAAAGGAAGTGAGAGTTTATACAGTGGGCAGTAAACTTACAGAACTTAACCACCTCAAGCAGCAGTACAAGTTGAGCTGGAGAAAGACTGAAGAAGGATTTAAGCTACATTTGTAAGAAGATAACATCAAGATATCTTTTTTTGGGGGGAGAGACAGAGTCTCACTTTATTGCCCTGGATAGAGTGCCGTGGCGTCACACAGCTCACAGCAACCTCCAACTCCTGGGCTTAGGCGATTCTCCTGTCTCAGCCTCCCTAGTAGCTGGGACTACAGGCGCCTGCCACAACACCCGGCTATTTTTTTGTTGCAGTTCAGCCGGGGCTGGGTTTGAACCTGCCACCCCCAGTATATGGGGCCAGTGCCTTACTGACTGAGCCACAGGCACCGCTCCCCAAATCAAGATATCTTACTACAAGAGAATCATATGAAATGTCTTCAGCCTTTGAGATTGCCATTAAGAGGAATACCACACCCTCTTCACTCCTCTTATCACCATGTTTCAGAGTCCCCCCAAAAATTCTGACTTGAGGGTGGCGCCTGTGGCTCAAAGGAGTAGGGTGCTGGCCCCATATGCCGGAGGTGGCAGGTTCAAACCTAGCCCCGGCCAAAAACTGCAAAAAAAAAAAAAAAAAATTCTGATTTGAAAGGACCAGAAATTTGGCCAAGTATGGCTTTTCCTTTTGAATGATGGCACAAGTGGACAAATGGTATATGAGTTCTTTGTGAGAATCTCAAGAGGGTTGTAATTTATACCACGTTTGAGTCTGCTTTACTTAATAGCCAAAATTACACAAAATCCTATTTAAAGCAAGCTCAGATGCACCTGTGGTCGCAGCTACTTGGGAGGCTGAGGCAAGATAATCGCTTAACCCCAAGAGTTGGAGGTTGCTGTGAGCTGTGACACCACGGCACTCTACCCAGCGCAACAGCTTGAGACTCTAAATAAATAAATAAATAAATAAATAAACAAATAATCAAACTCAGATGGATATAAGCTTTGTACTCTGTAATGGAATCTTTTTTGAAAAATTACTTGCTGAAGAATGAATTGCGCCAAAGAGAACAGGTAGAGGATTTTCCTTTTAGTAGCTATCAGCTAGTCGGCATTTATTTGGGAGTCAGTTAATGTCCTCATCAGTTTAAGAAATGAATATTTCAGAGAAAATACATGTCCTACAAGAAAACCCAGAAGATTAACTTAAAAGGGGATCTTAGTATAAAAAGTTCCCATGAGAACTTACATAGTGGCTTCTCTGTCACATTGGTGATCAGGAAACTGAAGGATGGACTGACTTTCCAGTGTTGCTGGGAGCGTCTTCTGTCCTCCTGTCCTGTTGGTGCAACACTGGTCGTTTCCACAGAATGCACCAGCGTCCCCCTCTTGCCTCTGTGACCTCTACCCTAATTGAAACACTGTATGTGGTCAGAGCACACGGTAAAACAGAAACAGAAGAGATGAAAGACTAGGAGTGACTGTCTAGTTCATAGAAAACTAGTCTTATCTGTGGGCAGGAAGTACAAAAAGACAAATCAAAAAAACTGGAGAGCTGAGAACCAGAAGTTGGGAAAAGGGAGAGGGGAGAAGATAGGATTACTGAAAAAACTGTTTTAAAAGGAGTGTAGATGGTAACATGGGTGGTTGCACCAAAAACAAAGTGATGAAGCTGGTCAATCCGTTGAGCTCTCTGACTTCTTGTAGCAGTTTCTGCCCTCCCTCACTCCCTTTGCCCTGTGTTCTCTCGCTGCCCAAAACCCATTTCTGCAGCTGGTGGCGATTCCTCCCCCGAGGAAGTGGCCTGATTCTAGGCCACTCTCACCTCTCTTGATCAAAATGTATCTGTGTTGTTCCCTGCTTTGTGACCATGGCCTGAAAACATTTTCCTTTTAATAGAGAATAAGTCGACACTTATTAAGTATGCCTCTGTACTTGTAGTTGTAACTAGAGATATGTCGGGGGCAGAGGTCTTCCCATACCCTCAAATAACAAGTTGAAGGCCAGCAGATTTTGTCTAAGTCAGCTAACTGCTTTGATCTGTCTTTTCCTCTTCTGTAAACTGGTCATCATACCTTTCATTTTTATTATACTTTATAACACATTCACCTACATTTACCTATTTGATTTGCACAACCATGCTGATGTCATTATTATTCCTGTTTTATAGACAAGGAAACTAAAGCTCAGAGAGGTTAAGTAACTTGTCCTAAGATGACATGTGACAGGGCCAGTGCATGAGGAGAGGAGTCAACTAACCAAGACAGCTGACATGTGGTTACAGAAGCTCCCACAAGCCGGTGCCAGGTGCAGGAGCCATGAGGCTGTGGATAGGCAGTGTGGGATTGAGGTTATGAGTATATACTCTGGAGTCAGAGAAAGTAGGTATGAATCCACGCTCTGCCTGGATCTCTTGGGCAAGTCACCTTCTCTGAGTCTCCATTTCTTCAATTTGTAAGATGGGAACAATAATGCCTACCTTGTAGAGCTGTTTTGAGGGTTTAAATGAAATAATGAGCGATGTGGTTTGGATGTTTGATCCCTCCAAATCTCATGTTGAAATTTGATCCCTGGGGTTGAAAGTGGGGCCCCGTAGCAGGTATTCAGGTCAAGTAGACAGGTTCTTCATGAATGGCTTGGTGCCCTTCTCACAATAATGAGTTGTCACTTTTATTACTTCATGCCAGAGCTGCTTGTTTAAAAAAGCCTGACACCACTTCCTTCTCACTTCTTCCCTTTCTCGCCATGTGACATGCCTGTTCCCCCTTCCCATTCACCTTGATTGGAAGTTTCCTGAAACCCTCACCAAAAGTAGAGCTGGTGTGATGCTTCTCTTGCAGTCCCCAGAACTGTGAGCTGAATAAAACTCTTTACTTTATAAATTATCCAGCCTTGTGCATTCTGTTACACATGTTACTGAAAATCGGTACCAATGTGTGGGGTGTTACTAGAAAGAAACCTGACAATGTGGAAGTGGCTTTGGAACTCGGTAATGGACAGAGGCTAGAAGAGTTTGGAGGGCTCAGAAGAAGAGGGGAAGATGAGGGAAAGTTTGGAACTCTATAGAGTCTTGTTAAGTGGTTGTGACCAAATGCTGATGAAGTCTCAGATGAATATAAGGAATTTATTGGGAACTGGAGAAAAGGTCACCCTGTTACATCTTAATTGTAAAAATTGGCTGCAGTGTGTGCATGCCTTATATCTTTTTGGAAAGCTAACCTGGAAAGTGATGATCTCCTAGGTAGGGGATCTGGTAGAAGAAATTTCTAAATAGCAAAGTGTTCAAGGGCTGGCCTGGCTTCTTACAAGCCTACGATCGGATGTGGGAGGAAAGGAATGACTTATAGCTGGAACTTAACAATTAAAAGGGAAGCTAAGTGCAACAGTTTGGGGAATTCAAGGCCTGGCCACATGGTAGAGAACAAAAGAATGTTTTAGGGGAGGAATCCAAGCTGGCTGTGGAGCAACCATGTCCTAGAGGGAATAGTAGGACTAAAGGGGAGCCAGGTGGTAATCAAGACAATGAAGAAAAGTCTGCAAAGGCCTTAAGTAAATGTCCCAGGCTACCTCTCCCATACAATGGTTTCTGTGGGGCCAAGCTCAGGGCACTGCTCTCAGCATCCCAGCCACTCCAGCTCCAGGTGTGGTTCAAAGGGCCCTACATACAGCTTTGGCCACTGCTTAGGAGGGTATAAGCCATAAGCTTTTGGCAGCTTCCATATGGTGTCAAGCAGGTACAGAGAACACAGGGCAGCTTCTACGGATTTCAGAGCATGTATGGGAAAGCCTGGGAGCCCAACAGAACCCAGCTGCAGGGGCAGAGCCTCTGCAGAGAGACTCTACTAGGGCAGTGCCAAGGGGGAAATGTGGGATTGGAGTCCCCTCCCTGAGTTCCCACTGGGGCACTGCCATGGAGGAGCTGTGGGAAGGGGGCCGCTACCCTCCCGACCCCAGTCATCTGCAGCGGCACCTTCAGCCTAGAAAAGCCACAAGCACCAGCTTCCAGCCCATGAAAGCAACCACTTAGGCTGTGTCCAGCAAAGCCATGGGGACATGGCTTCCTGAAGACCTTTCATACCAGTGTGCCCAGGATGTGGAACAGAGAGTCAAGGGTATTCATTTTGGAACTCAAATATGTCTGCCTTGTTTGGTTACAGACAATCGTCCGGCCTGTTTTCCCATTCTTATGGCTAATTCTTCCTTTTGGAATAGTAATGTTTACCCAATGCCTGTACCACCATTGTATCTTGGAAGTAAATAACTAGCTTTTCTTTTTATATTTTATAGGCTCACAGCTGAAGGAACTTGCCTTCTGTTTCAGATGAAACTTTGGTCTTTAGACTTTGGGAATTGACTGGAAAGAGATAAGACTTTGGGGACTACTAAAGGGCTGATTGTATTTCACAATGTGTGAAGGACATGAGACATGGGGGCCTAAAGGAAGAATGATGATTTGGAGGTTCGGCTCCTCTAACTCTCTTGTTGAAATTTGATCCCCCGGATACAATGTGGGGCCTGGTGGCAGGTGTTTAGGTCATGAGGGCAGATCCCTCACGAATGACTTGGTGCACTCCCTGTGATAATGACTGACTTTGTGTGAGAGTTGATTATTTCAAAGAGGTTAGCACCATCTCTTCCCCACTCTTGCTCCTTGTCTGGCCACGTGCCACGCCCATTTTCCCTTCACCTTCTACCTCAATTGGAAGTTCCCTGAAGCCCTCACCAAAAGCAGATGCTGGCGTAACACTTCTGTACAGTTTGTGGGCCTAATAAATCTCTTTTCTTTATGACTTACACAGCCTCACACATTCCCTTATAGAAGCACAAAACAGACCAGTACAGTGCGTGTAAGGCGGTTAGTGTGATGCAGAGCACATGGGAAACAGGGGGAAAATGTGGACAATCCTGGAATGATTAGTACTAGTAATTCTTGGTGCACATGTTAGAGCATGGAGTCCACTGGCGCAAAGGTAGAGTTAGCTGCTAGTGATTAGGCCATCGGCAAACAGAACCAAAAGTGATTGATAACAAGGAAAAGGAGGCCATGCGTTCTGCAAGATGGGACCAGTCAAAACTACCCAGGACTGGCTGGCAGTTTCCTTAGGCCAGTGGTTGTCAAACTTCAGCATGTATCAGAATCCCCTGTAAGACTTGTTTAAAGACAGATGGCTGGGCCCCACTGCCAGAGTTTCTGATTTAGCAGATCTGAGGTGGAGCCTGAGAATTTGCATTTGTTTTTTTTTTTTTTAAATAATTTTATTGAATCATAATTATGTACACTGGTGCAATCACAGGGCACGATTCATATACATTCAGAAATATTTTGATCGTACTGTTACAGATATCCTTCATGGCATTTCCTTGATCACTATATAAAGACATTAATACTC
>CAUYON010011564.1:0-12289 GCA_963573935.1 Arctocebus calabarensis
GTCCCTGATTGATGTTGCTGCTGGAACAGAACAAGTTTGCAGAATTTATTTCTGTCAAGGCTATTTTCCCTGATCAGACTGGGGCTGCAAATGGGTTTTACTCTGTCTGTGAGTTCTAGCCCTTTGTCTCAGCTTTCATCCTCTGAGGGCAGGTTAAGCAAAGCAGCCCCTCTGCAAGTATTTTCGCACAACAATTCCACAATACTTGGAAAGGAAAATGAAACTTTCCCACTACCACACACCCAGTGTACAATGTTGGAAAGTCCTCGGGTGATTGGCCCAGTTAAAGAGGTACCCAATCAATTGTCCCAGCCAGTATCAACCTCAAATCAAAGTGTTGAAAGTCTCTGGTGACTAGATAGCTGAAGTCTGATGGCAGCTTTAGTATAACTCACTCCAGTGTTTTGTGGGCTCAGGAGGCCCCCTCAAGCCAGTAAATTAGCCTGGGAAGGTTGATGCCTCTTTCCCTGCCTTGCCCCTCTGTCACACTCAGTGTCTGGTAACCCTGCAGGGTTGTGGTCTAGTTCCCTCCAATGAGCAGAGGCTCTAGAGGTTTGCACCTGCCTAGGTCACACCGGGCTCTGTGGCTCCTCAGCCAGTCCACTGGTTGTGTCGGTGTTGGAGGTGAGGCCTAACAACGTGGGTACTTGATGGGGGCTGGGGAGATTCACTCAATTCCAGTCCTGTCCCTGATTGATGTAAAGTAGGTAAAAAAGCTGATAGAACAGAACAAGTTTGCAGAATTTCTGCCCTGTGGGGGAGATGCTGGGCTGCTAATAGTCCTGACTTATTCTGTGAGCTTCAACCCTTTGTCTCCGCTGTCATCCCCTGAGGGCCAGGTGTGGCCGAAATTCAGCAAAGCCAGCCGGCCAGCCGCTTTTCAGCTTATTCTCACCGCTCCCAAGCCAGGAGAAGGGCACAGATCAGCAGCAACTCACGCCCTGTCCACACCCCTCGAGAAAGTGTTCAAGATTCTGGTCTCAGTGGGGGAGCGACCTCCAAACCTCAGGGTGAGAGTGGAGGGGAGTGCCAGGAGCTCCAACTTGCAGGTAGAGAATATATACAGTTTTATACAGCTTTATGCCACTTTATGCCTGGCAGGAGGGTGCCACGGCACAGGGGAACGAGGTCTGGTTTTTAGAGGGTCTCACCCGTGGGATAGAGTGGGAGGACATCTGAACTCTGCTCGCTTGTTTGTATGGAGGTATGGCATATACTGCGAGCTGTTCTCTTGGGGGAGGGGACTCCCGTCCGCCTGGTGATGTGCTCTGTACCTTTTATTTGTATCCTTGGGGTCACAGGTCGTTCCAATAGGGTTGATGTGCGTTCCTCGACCTAGTCTCTTGACTCAGCTCCAAACCGTTGGCTTTCTTGCTAAATTTCTGTCCTTTAACTCTCCTTCTAGACAGGAGTGTCTGCAGAAAGCTGGCTACAGACCGCCATCTTGGCTCCTCCCCCTCATCACGTGATTTGTGACAGAACAGATAACAACATACACTCAGCCATTTAAAAAAAAAAAAGGTAACTTAGTATCTTTTTGGACACCTGGAGGGAACTGGAAACCATTCTTCTAAGTGAAACATCACACAATGAAGAAACAAAAACAAACACACTCAATACCAAATTGGAACTAATTGACCTCACCACTTAAGTTCACATATGACAGAAAATTCAGTGAAAATCAAGCTGAGGGGAAGGGGGAAAAGAGGATGGGTAAATTCATGGTGATTAGGTACAAGTGCACACTATCTGGGTGAAGGGCACACTTATGTGCATAATTTTGACTCAATCTGAACAAAAACAAAGTATGTGAATGAAATATATATGCTCCCTAATATTCTTAAATTTTTAAAGAGATGAAACTTGAAGATGTAGTTGAACTGTTCTAGATACAGTTTTAAAACCAGTTGCCCAATAAGTAAAAATAATATTCTTCCAAAATAGCTTGTAATAATCTCAAATGCTAAAATGCAAACTCCCTCCATTTTATTCACTTCCAAATTTTATCAAACAAAATGCATTTTTATTATGAATGTTTAGAATAAATGATTTCATTTAATATTACATTTGTGAAGAAACACTTGTACCTGAAAAATCTAGCCTCTGAAGAACTAGCTAATAATCTTACATCAGAGGAATTACCTGGTTTAGGGAGGCAAGGTAATTGGCAATTGTATTAGCTGTCTATTGCTGTGTAACAAATCACTGCCAAAACTTTGTGGCTTTAAAAACAAACACTTATTATTTCATAATATCTGGGGGTCAAGAAGTGCCTATGGTTTAAAGTTTCTTAGGTGGTTAGCTATTAAACTACAAGTTGAATCTCAAAACTCAACTGGAGCTCAAAGTTTTGCTTCCAAGCTCTTTGGGTGATTATCAAAAAACTTTCATTCCTTGTAGCCTGTTTGAATCGAGGAACTTTTTTTTCATCATGCTACAAGGGGCCTCCCCGTGGGGCTACTGACAACATGGTGCTTGCTTCCCTCTACATGAGTAATGAGAGAGAAAACCTAATGAGGGATGTGCAGTATTCTATTCATCACAGGTAAATCAGCAAGTCCAGCCCACTCAGGAGAAGGGGAGATGATGCAAGGCTGGAGATAACTGAGGCAGGGATTCCAGGGGTGGGGAATTGTTAGAGGCTGCCTACCACAGTAATGAAGAGTGAGCTTCATGATCTCAATGGGGATTAATGGGAATATTTAAATTCTCTTTGATTCTAAACTTTTTAAAGTTACAATCAATATTAAATTTATATACATATGCAAATTTTGGTGAGCATCTTTTGGAATACAAATATAAAAATGTCATGGAACCTGCCCCTTAATAGTTTCTGCCAAAACATATGAACTACTTACCCGTCAACTGGAAACATATTTATAGACCTCAGATACATAATATAGATGGATACAGATATAGATATATGTTTGTGTCTATATATTTACATACAATCTCAATATGGCAAAATGAGGTATAAGGAAATACTGTATTTTTTCTTACTTAAAGAGATCTTGAACAATATCTTTATATTTTACATTGTAAATGTTCTAGGAATAATACATCTAGGTATCAGTAGTTATGTTTAATAATGATATTCATAGCTTTCACCAATAAAGCATTTTTAAGAAATGGGAATTGAAACATTTTTTGAATATATAAATGCAAAGAATGTAAATTGCTTTTATATTTCATATTTGTTGTAATAAAACTCAAGGGGAACTAATGATAAACCTCTACAAAGCTTTAAAAATTCATTGCAGATATGATCCCATTTGTTGAGTATTAAGATTAATAAAAAAGCAATTAAATTAAGATAATTAATACAAAATACAGTATTCATGCTCAGTAGGGATACTCTAGACTAGTATTTTATAATTGAAAATTGACATCATCTTAACCAGCATACTAACCAAAGGCTTTTATTTCATCTTGAGAAGATTACATATCAGTATAAATCCAGAGATTAGAAAATTCTTTGTAATTACACAAATTGCCTCTGTAATATCATCTCGGTTTGAATGTTACAGTAAGATAGAACAATAAAGCTAAAAAGTTAAAAATAAACAGCTATTTTATTGCTTGGGGAAAATCTACAAAAAGGGTATATGTTGTGTCTTCTACTAAGAAAATACCAAAGAGCTTTAATTCTTTATTGATCAGCTCATTTATGGTGGGAATCCTTATATACTATTGAGCCAAGTGAAAGGGAACAAATACATTCAAATGGTGCAAACAAATAACTGTGCTCTCTAATCCAGATAGAAGACTTTTGCTATACCATTGTTTTATTTATTCTACATATAAAATAATATATATATGATGAGACAGTACACAGAGGTTATCCTTATATGTCAGCACTATTGTTGTCAACATATGTAGTCTATCAATAGTCATTCAAAATTATTGCCCTATCCAGTAAATACAAAAGATGTGAAGTCTCCATCTTTCTTTATGGCATTTGTATTGACCTGGAAGGATTTGGAGAGCATCCTCCAAAGTAACGTATCACAAGAATGAAAAATCTTGCATCCAACGTACTCAATATTAATATAAAACTAGTAGATGAACAACTACATGCCCATGCAAGAGAAAAACACATTTAAATTCAAGAATGGGAAATGAGGGGGCAGATGTGGTAAGCTCTCACTTATTGGGTACAATATTGGGGTGTATAGTACACCTCCTGGGTGAAGGGCAAAACAGCAACTTGGACTTTACCTAACAAATGCAAACAATGTAACCTAATTGTATGTACTCTTATATTAATCTGAAATTTAAAAGCATAGAATTAATGTCCTACAATTTAAACAAAAATCAATTATAAATAATTTGGCAGATAAAGTGTTACTGATTCAGTTGAGTTAATTGAGTAGCCAAAATATTCTTGAGTAGGCAGAGAATGTCCAAGATGAGGAGAAGAAATGTACACCATCATTCCGATATGTATATGTGCTATTAATTATCCATTAGATTCCCACAAACCTTGGTTAAGCCATTATTATGCAACAGGTATTGTGTGAGGACTCAGGGGGATATGGGGAGATAAATGAAAAGATAAGTACAAAGATAAATATAAGAAGTGACGCACGAAGCACCCTACAGGTAATGTCATGGATCTAACCTCAAATAGTGTATCGTATGACATGACATTATTTACTCCTCACATCGAAACTCATATTACTTTTTAGAGCTCAGGTAAGAAACTACAAAGGGAATTTCCTCACATATGTCAGCACCTTTCCCTTTCCTCTCCTAGCAATAATGCAAAAGGAACAAGGATAATAAAGACCTCTCTAGCTGCATTTTCAGGAAAACTAGAAAACAGAATGGAAATGTCTGTATCAAACAGGAGCTACATGGGGGAAAAAATGCAGGAAACAATATGAGAGTTAGAAAATTTCTCAGTGGTGGCATATTTCAGAAAGCACCAGCAAAAACGTATATTTGCTGGAGCTGAGTGGCTCAATGTGAATTTTGAAAATATTTGTCCTCTTTGCATTAACAAGAGTGGGAAATGGTACAAGCAGTAGTGATGACAAATCTGTCCTGCATGTCTATTCAAAGTGGTTTGGATGAAGAAAGTAGAGGTGGGAGAGTTGGCAAAAGATGTCTCCCAGAAGAGATGTTTTTACAAGAGGCTGCCTAGAGAGATATTTGCTAGCAGAGAAAATAAAATTTTTATTTTGAAACCTAGAAGATACTCTATAAAATGCAGCCCTGAAGAAACTTCTTACAAATAGATTGTCCAGAAAAATCCCAATTCATTCAATGATGAATGAATAATACGAGAGTTTGAGATAGCATCCATACAAAGATAATATACAAAATGAAGCATAATGCCGCCACAGAGTAAAAACATTGTCATGATGCTTTTGAAATTGTCAATCAATAGTTCAGTATACATTGAGAAAAACTAGCTCATGAAATGAGAGCATCTCTGATATTTGACTAAAAATAAAAATAATCAGATAAAAGATGTTAAGGAAATACAATCTGTGAGCTGAAATATGAGCTGCCTTACTTCAGAACAAAAGTGAAAAAATATTATTGCAGGAATACAGGAAAACACGAAAACCACAAGAAAGGGTTGTTGCTATGAAAATGTAGTGAGAAGATAGAGAATAGAAAAGTAAAAAAAAAAGATAAAGACTTTAAAATAACTTAAAATGTTAGCTAAATTAAGTGATGGTATCCCAAACATAAGCATAATTCATGACCCTGTTGAAGAAAAAACAAAATGAAAAATATATTAGGCGGTGCCTGTGGCTCAGAGGAGTAGGGCAGGAGCACCATATGCCGGAGGTGGTGGGTTCAAACCCAGCCCCAGCCAAAAAAAAAGAAAAATACATTTAAAGGTCTAATTTTTAAAAATTCATGAAAGATTACAAAAGGACAAATATAGTTTGATTCCATTCATGTGGAATAAAGGAATCATATTCATGCAGACAGAAAGTCTGCTAATATCTTGAGCTTATACTAGTGAGATTGAGTTTTGACATCTGACTTCCAAAATTGTAAAGTAATAAATTGGAGTTATTTTAAGTCACTAAGTTTGTGACAATTTGCTATAGCAGCAACAGGAAACCAATACACATTGGTCACCCGTTCCTCATATTTGTATAATCATTTCCTTTCTCATCAGTTTTTCAATCTCTTATATTAGGGACAATATAAAAATTCATTGGGGAAGGAAGAAAAAAATACACATACAGCAGCTTTTATTAATTGTCTCATATATAATACCTAAAAGATAAATATGTCATTTGAATATGAAAGATCAGGTAACATAAATTTACTCATATTTTATAGTACAAAGGTAAAGAGTAATAAAGTTAATCAAATATTAAAAGAGAGAGAGAGAAAAATTTGTGGATTTTATTATTATAAAATTAGTCAAAAAATAAGAGTGTTAAGGTTGTGATTAGAGCAATAGAAAAAATTAACAAATATCCTTAAACATTAAATACCTGTATACACATGTATGTGTGCAAACATGCACACATCACCTTAATACACACACCACAATCAAAGAGAACACATAGTGAAAATGGAAAAAAAATCAGAAAACATAGGACAATGTAAAAATAAAAGAATGGGCGAGACTACACATTATGAATGCAAATAAAAAAGGAGCAAGAGGGTCAGGCTCAGTGGTTCACACCTGTAATCCTAGCACTCTGGGAGGCCAAGGTGGGAGGATCCCTTGAGCTCAGAAGGGCAAGAACAGCCAGGAAGTAGTCATGGTACAAGAGGGGAACTTTATACATTTACACAAGTTATAATTCTCAATGAAGATGTCTAACAGTGATCAATATTTATTAGCTAAACAGCATAATGCCCTTATTCAGAAAATGGAATTAGAGAATATTTAAGGAGTAACCATGCTAGCAGTTAAAATGGTTACTTGATTTAACTAAATCTAGCAAAAGTTAAGCTCCCACTAAGCACCATTCAGCTCTAAAAAATAGACAAAAACTCCTTCCTCCACGTAGATTATCTTGCATTTTAATGGGGAGAAACAAACAGTAAGTGAGAAAAACACAAAATACACAGTAGGGTAGAAGGTGACCAGTTTGGTGGAGAAATTAAATAGGAAAACAGGATACAGAGTGCTGAGAGCATGAGTTTCCCTTTTAGGCAGGGTGTGCAGAGGAAGCCTCCATGGGAGAGTGCTTTTTTGAGCTGGACATGCTATTGGAGTAACTGGATTAAATAGTGTTGAGAGAGGGGAGATGGGAAATAGTTAAAAGAGACAAGAAGCACATTCTTCTTAGCAAAGCATCACAAGAAAGGAAAAGCAAGTATCCATTACGCTCAATACTGATACGAAACCAACAAATAAACCCACACTGAATTCAAGCGAGAAATAGGGGTTGGTATATTCTCCCCTAATGGGCACATGTAAGGGTACACCCCTGGATGAAGGCCTCAACCACAACTTGAACTCTGCCTAAGAAACACAACCAACGTAACCGAATCATTCGTACCCTCACATTAATCTGAAATTAAAAAAAAAAAATGCAAGGATTAGCAATTAAACTTTTTATTCTCTTCCTTTATATACATTCTGAACCATGTGATTACAGCAACTTTTCCAAAAAATTAAAAAGTTAAAATGGAGAGCTAGCGTGATTTGAAGAAACAAATTGAATCACAAGTCAATAGACGTGTGTCTTGGTTTAGGTTCAGTTACTAACTTGCTACAGTCATGGGTGTTCCGTTTAAGCCTGTGAGCTTAGTTTCTTGATCTATAAAAATGATGAGGTTGGATTAGGCAATCTTCAAGTTTCTCCCTCCTTTAATATTCTGTGGGTCCACGATTTCATATAGTGTTCACCAAACTGTGGCCTAGGAAAATAGTTTTGGAGTGAAGCCATTATTCAACCTTTTGATCAGCACTTCTGTCCTCTGCCTTCCTGAAACACACAAATAATAAATAACTACTCGCCCCATTCGAAAATTATGTAATTCAGGTCACATAAGGAAATAAATATTAGAGAAATCAAGAAATTGCATCCTTGCAAAGGCATTTAGAACAAGATGACAATAGCAAAATTCTCTAAAATAATTATACCAAACTATCCTTTTAGACATCATATAAATAATAAAAACATAAACAATATTTTAATACATATTTAATATAAATCTACAAAAAATACCTTTTTATTATTTTGCAGATCGTGATACAGACCCTGGATAAACCCAAAGAAATGTTCTGTATGTTGTAAAATTAAGCTCAATTCAAGCTGTGGGTGAAATATTTCTTTCCTCGGTGTTTTCTGGCAATTCATGATGTAACATGAGTTATGTTACTCTGACAGTCACCTCCCGAAATTCTGTGTCCTATCTCTGCATTTTATGGAGAGTAGATCTCACTGATTTCCTCGGTAACTCCCACACATAACCAGGGCTCTGTGCACTTTTTGTGCTCAAATATGGTTCTCTTTTGACAAACAGAAGAAATGAAGAAGGAGATGGAGCGCAGGGGAGGTGGAGCCCTCTTAGAAGGTAATGAATTCTAAATTCTCCTGCGTTGTTGTAAATGAGCAAAAAAGAGAAAACAGGCAAAGCAGGAGAAGTTTTTCTGGCCCATCAGGCTAGCGGCCCTTCCTCAAGTAAGTCAATGCCCCAAGTATGAAAACCTACCATTTATACAATGAAAATATTTGCATGTCACGAAACATAATAACAGTATCTTTGCACTTCTATCCAAGAGGCATTAGATGTACGGATTTTTTTCCCTCAACAGCAAGGGAAGGATGACTATGGCTTTTATAAATCGTCTTTGTCTCATCATGCTGATTGGATGAAGCTCCTTGAGAGCAAGATTGCAACGTTTAGCACAATCTCCATATTTCCCCTGGACACGTGAAACATGCCTGGTGGCCATGCCATTTTGGCAAAGCATCTCAGTGCGTTTCTTCTTTCATTAGTCTAAGGCGCATTTTTGTTTTCCACAGGGACTTTCCAGAAATGATGGTTTTCTCATCTAAGAAACAGTACAACTATTGCAAATCTTGACCCGCAGTCAAAATCAGCATTCCCTAAACAAATAGCCTCACATAGTCCTCCAGTATGAGAGCTTATATATTATCCTTTTTCCTCATACATAAAAATGTGCATTTTGTGATTTTTGAAATGCATAATAGTTATACAGTTTGCATTTTTGAAATGCATAGTGATACAGTTTCATACTTTTATGAAACCGTATAACTCCCTAAAATCAGAGCAGCAGAAAATGTTTTAGTCAGAGAAGGATCGTGTTAATAAAAACAAGATCAAGTCAGGGCAATAAAACTCTATCTCGCTTCTTTGTAGGTCTGAAACAGCTGCTTTATCTCATGAGCCAACAGAAGTTTGGGTGGCTGTACTTAGAGAAATTCTGTCCTAGTTATTCTCAATTATCGTGGATAATACTTATTTTGAATTTCTTACCCCTATTTCTTTATTAATTTTCCATTACAGAATTTGTGTTTAAATGTAGTGCATTAATGATATGTAAAATATATCTAAATATTCTCTTTATTTTTGTCTACTCTCCTCTTTTTATTGTGTTAAATGACTGTGTTATTCCTGTGTAAAAACCTATTACAACTATATCCAAACTAGGATAATGTGAAATAATGTTATTAAAACTAATTCCAAAAAAATGTCTGCTTAGGCAAAAGAGGGAGGTTTCTATAAAGTCTGCAAAAAATGCAATATCGCAATAATGATTTAACAAATTGTCCTTCACTCAAGTTATATATAAGATTCAAAAACTAAAAAAAAAAGTGCCTCAATTTGTTCAATCATGCAAGTATATTTTTTCTTTTCTTGCTTTCAGCTTTCAGACAGGACATAAAATTGAACTGCAAAATATCTTTACTTGGATAAACAGCTTTATAAAAAAAATGCTTTAACATCATAATATGGATTAGTTGTTTTTTGGTTTTTGTTTTTTTTGGAAACTGAAGTCCCTCCAACTGCCAACTCAAAACTATTGTTTTCATTCCTGAGAAATATCTGAAAATAAAATACTATTTTACTGTGCTATTAAAATAGTATTGGAGTTGATACAAGAAATAAAGTCAGTCATTTTCCATTGGAGATCAGAAACAAACATAAGAAAATGGAACTGAGTTTAAAAATATTAAATATATTAAATTCATAAATGAATCATGACCTTGGTCCAAGATGGACTCAAACTGAAAAAATCTTATGCTGGGATACTCTTGATTCGTTATTATTTTCCACTCTAAGATGTAGTAAAATATTATAATTTCAAATGAAAATTGCCCAGTTTTGTTGCCCAAATTTATTTATATGAGAGATTTCTGTGACTCATATTTTCAAACCAATTTGAATTTAAACTTAGGCACTTTGGTGTTTTCAGTGTGACACAAACTGAGAAATTGCTACATTAATTTTTTTATCATTTAAAATTACTTAATACTTACCAGGATCTTGGATCCAGAAATTAATGAACCAGATTAGCAAAGTTATCACTGACAACCAACCATTTTTATTTCACAGCACACACAGGTTAGCAAAAACCTTCTGAGATTTCATGTTGTCAGAAAGAAAATACAGTTTATCTGCAGTATATTTATGTAAGCCATTGAGTTCATCAAAAAATCCTAAGGCAGAAGAAAATAAATATTTGAATCCTCTTTGCCCTGATGTTGTAGAGGTGCTTTGAACTTGAGCTACCTTAAAATAGCCAGACCAGAACAGTTTTTGAGACATCCATAACTTTCTTCCAAATCTATTCATGCTTTATTAAACTGCTAAGTGTAATATTCTGAATTATGTGCAGTGTAAATACATAGAAGAAAAAGCCATAGATTCTGTCCTGAAGAACCTAATAGTCTGAGCAGAGGTAATAAAACTTTACAATTTGATAGGTTATAGCATAGTCACAGAGTTGTGCAGCCAACAGAACAATTCATTTTAGAATAATTTCATCACCCGAAACAGAAACTCCAAAACTATAAACAGGTACTGCCCACTTCCTCCCAATCCACACAACCCTAGAAAACCACTAATATTCTTTCCGCCTCTACATATTGTGCTATTTTGAACATTTCATATAAATGGATTTGTGTAATCTATGGTCTTTGTGAATGTCTTCTTTCACCTAATATAATATTTTCAGAGTAAATCCAGGTATGTATCAGTACTTCATTCTTTTGTATGGAAGAATAATGTTACTTTTTATGGATATGCTACATTTTATTTTATGGGCATTGGTACTGTTTATACTGTTGTTAGGAATAATAATATTATGAACATTTATGTACAAGAATCTGTGTGGACATGGGTTTTTATAATTCTTGGGAATATGTCTAGGAGTCAAATTGTTGGATCATATGGTAAATTCATGTTTAACCTTTTGAGAAACCATCAAATTGCTTTCCACAGAGACCGCACTATTTTATATTCTCATTGGTAGTGTACAATGAGGATGCCAATTTCTCCAAAGTCTAACTGACATTTATTATCTGTCATTTGATTATAACAATCCTAACATATATGATGTGATACCTCATTATGATTTTGATTCATAGTTTTCTGATGCCCAGTGATGCTGAACATCTTTTCACTATTTATTGGCTATTTGTACATCTTCTATAGACAATGTCTGTTCAAATTATTTACCCACATTAAATTGGATCATTTGTATTTAAAAAAAAAAAAAGAAGAAAACCAGACAAACATCTGGATGAGTGATGAAAACTGAACTCTCCCAATCTGGAGCCATCTTTATTTCCCTAATAACCAAGCCCATTCCTTCTCACACAGCTCGTTTTAGTAATGTCCTCCTCGCCCCCAAGACAGGTACATAGAAAACTTCCTAACTTTAAAAAAATTTTAAATAATTGTAACAATACAATTGTTGAGTATGATACAACATTAATTACCATCAGTATAATAAAGCAGCGTATACTGTCTGTATTTGCAGTGAATTTGAAGCAATTAAATATAGAGCTTTCAAAAGCTGCCCTAAACTCTCTTGTCTGCCTTTAGCTCTCCATCACTGCTCCCTCCCCAAATTTCAGCTAACCTCATTTCCCCCCAACCCCAAATAACTGACTGGTTCCTCTCATCCCACAGCTTCTTCAAATGACATTTTTTAAAAATAATTTTATTAAATCATAATTGTGTCCATTGGTGCAATCATAGGGCAGAATGTGCTTCATATACAATCAGAAATATTTTGATCGTACTGTTAGAGATAACCTTCATGCCATTTTCTTGATCACTGTATAAAGACATTGATACTCTACATTTAATAAGTTTCACCAGT
>CAUYON010011566.1:0-10871 GCA_963573935.1 Arctocebus calabarensis
ATTCCTACAATACATTCCCTGCTACTCATAATCTTATCCAGCTATTTTCTGATAATACACTACCCAATTCCTTTCCCTCTTTTAGAATTCTAAAGGGAGAAAAAAATCAATATCACTTCTCTATGTAAAGGAGAAATGCAATATATATGAAAATTAGTAAACTGCACTGACTCTAGACATTTAATTTGTGGGAAATCATTACAGCTTTTAGTGGAATAGCCCTCAGTTCAGATATAGAGACTTAAAAATATGTAAAAATATCGTAGTTTTGAAGTTTTACTGGTTTTTTAAAGTCTAGTATTTATTAAAAATGTGTAAGTAAAATTAAGTTTTTTCTATAGGTTACTTAGAACTATATCTGTGAAACATGAGACGATAAAATAAGACCAGACAAAATTACTTGAACAAATGAATCTTTAAGTTGGCAAATTAGGATATAATGTTAAAACATCCACATCCAAAGCACTTTGTATTATTAACTAATTTTATAAACCACTTACTCTTTTTACAAGTTTCTGTCTCCATAGAATGGAATAAATTCATTCACTTCAGTAAATAGTTAACAAGCATTATCAATATGGGGAAGACACCTCACTAGCTAGGCATCTTGTATTTCAAATATTAATAAAGTAGGGTACTTAAAATGGAGGGCTGATTGTCCAAAAGTAGAGAGAAATACATTAAGAAATAAGGCCAGGCATGGAGGCTCATGCCTATAATCCTAGCATTTGGGAGGCCCAGGCAGGTGGACGGCCTGAGCTCACAGGTTCTAGACCAGCTTGAGCCAGAGCAAGACCTCATCTCTAAAAATAGCCAGGCGTTCTGGCGGTGCCTATAATCCCAACTACTTGGGAGGCTGAGGCAAGAGAATTGTTTGAGCCCAAGAGTTTGAGGTTGCTGTGAGCTCTGATGCCAAGGCACTCTACCCAGGGTGCCAAAATGAGACTCTGTCTTAAAGAAAAGAAGAAAGAAAGAAAGAAACTGTTTTTTAAATAACACATTTTAGATGTCTTTGGAAAAATACATACAGGATATAATGGTTAACAAGACAGGCAGATAATTCTCTCTGGGGAATCACAAATAACTTTGAGTTAGAAAAATAAGTAATTCAAGCTGATGAAATCACCCCACATTATTTTCCTTTCAGCATTTGGTATTTTTAAATCACATTTTATTACATGTTATGTTTACACTTAATTTTTGAAATATACAAAATAATGCAAAATAAGTCACTCATAACTCTACCATCCTAAAATATCCAGTAGTGTTTTCTTTTTTTCTTTTGCAGTTTCTGGCCGGGGCTGGGTTCGAACCCACAATGTCTGGCATATGTGGCCGGGGCCCTACTCCTTTGAGCCACAGGAGCAGCCTTTCAGTAGTATTTTTGCATTTCTTTTTGTTATATACTTTGCAAATAAAATTTGCATAATGGAAATTTATTAACCTCTTTTTTAACATTCTTAACTGTGGGTTTTCTATGTCATTACATATTATACATTTCAGAAACGTAAATTTTAATGCAACAAAGTATTTTACTTTAAGATTTGTCTTTATTAAAATACAATAATTTTTTGCTAGCACAAAACCATCTATGATGAACTCTTATAACACATTTTTGTGTGAATTGATGCTTTTATTCCCCTAAAATAAATTCCCAGAAGTAAAATCACTGATCAAAAGAAATAAATATTTTAGGGTTTGAGGCAAGTAACTAAACTGCCTTAGGGAAAGATTGGTAATTTATATGTCTGTCAACAATGTATGAGAATTTTCAACTACCTGCAAACTCAAAAATTCCATTATCATTTTTTAAAATGACAAAAATAAACCTGCTCTCGATGAAAATAGTTCAGATTGTATATGAAACCAGCACATTGTACCCCTTGATTGCACTATTGTACACAGCTATGATTTAATAATAAAGACAATTTTAAAAAAGAAAGAAATTAGTAGATGAAATGACAAAAATAATCCTGCTCTTAAGAAATTAGTAGATGAAAAACAATTATCATTCATTTCTTTAATCTCTAAGTTAAACTTTTCATACTTATTTACTTTTTAAATTTCTTTTATTTCTCCCTCATGATTTACACAATTTTCTCTTGAATTGTTCAATTACTTCATTGATTTTAAAAGGATTTTCAATAGTAAAAACTGTAATTATTGACTGTAATAAACTTTTAAAATATTTCCTAGATCCGCCATTGTCATTTAAATTTACTATTGATGCACTCATCTATTTTTGCAGACAGAACGGAGGGTTGAAATTTTGAACTGTTTTTCCCTTGACGATTTTTGTCTCAGAGACGAGCATAGGGAAGCCTTGTCCACTGCAAAATAACATAATTGACTCAATATTCATTTTACTACTTTACAGTTTTATCATAAATGCTTTTTGACTGGAATTCTAAATATCTGCTACTAGTATTTTAAACCTTCCATTTGCCTGATAAAAC
Source organism: Arctocebus calabarensis (assembly GCA_963573935.1). NCBI lineage: Eukaryota > Metazoa > Chordata > Mammalia > Primates > Lorisidae > Arctocebus > Arctocebus calabarensis. The sequence goes on from CAUYON010011566.1 coordinate 2,457, forward strand.
TGCCCATGCTTTGAAACCCTTTGGCCCTTTTTAATAACACTTTCAATAAGTTTTTGCTTTTACCTGATCAAAGAACTCCATTTTTAAATTAAAACAGACTTCTGGACCATTTTTACATGCATGTAGGATTTATTTCTTTATCTTTCTGATTTTAAAAATTGCCACAAAATATTTAGCGTGGGTGTCTTTTCAATGATATTTTATTTTAATGATTTAATGCTTACAATGACCGATTCCTCTGAAACATCACACACAAATCATTTTTCTGAGCTCAATTTTAGCTCAGATGTTGATGCTATTTTCTTGTTTTGGAGTCTTGCTGTTTCCTTAGTTTTCTTTAATATATGGACTTTTAAAAGTTTTATTTTACTTAGACAGTCTTACATATCTTAGAAGATATACAATCTATTCTAGTAGAGCTAAACTTTAAGTTTGTTGAAATTTTTCCATTCATGTAACGGCCTTGTTAATATAATCTGAGGTATTATACAGCCCTTGCTATTATATAATGTTATGTACTTTAAGTGTCTTCATTTTCATTTTTTACAGAAAATATGTTGACTTTTTTTGCACAGATTGTTTCAGATCTTCAGGGTCTTTTGTGGTTTTGTGCATAAATTTTAGCTTTTTTTTTTTTCAATTTCTATGAAGAATTCCATTGGTATTTTTATAAGAATTTCATTGAATCTGTAGATCACTATAGGTAATATGGACCCATGAGCAGAAATTTCTATTTTCGTGTTTCTTCTATTTCTTTCATCAATGTTTTATAGTTTTCACTATAAATATTTTTCACTTCTTGGTTAAATTTATTTCTGGGTTATTTATTTACTTATCTTTATAACTCTTGTAAAAGGGTTTGCTTTCTTGATTTCTTCTTCAGGTAATTCACTATTGGTATATAGAAACACTACTGGGGTTTGCATGTCAAATTTGTATCCTATAAGTTTACTGAATTTATTTATTAGTTCTAGTGTTCTCTGAGGTTTTGTATAATACTATGTATGTATGAGATTATGACATTTGCAAACAAGGACAACTTGACTCCCTCCTTTTCCATTCAGATGCCCTTCACTTGTTGTGACTGCTCACCCTGGCTACAGTGTTGAATAACATTGGTGAAAGTGGGCATCCTCATCCTGTTGCAAATCTTAGAGAGAAAGCTTTCACCTGTTCCTCATTTACTAGCCTGTTACCTGTAGGTTTTTCATACATGTTCATTATTACATTGAGGTATATTCCTTCTGCACCTATTTTGTGGAGAGTTTTTATCATGAAGGAGAGTTGAATTTTATCAAATGCTTTTTTGGTGTCTATTGAAATGGTCGTATGTTGATGTGATATCTGTTGATTTGTGTATGTTGAACCACCTTTGCTTTCCTGAAATGAATCCCATTTGATCAAGGTGATTAATATGTTCGATGAGCTGTTAGATTTAGTTTCCTATTATTTCATTGAGGGTTTGTGGTCTGTGTTCATCATGGATGTTGGGCTTTGTTATTCTTTTGTTCTTTTGGTTTTAGCATTAGGGTGATGCTGGCCTCAGAATAAATTTGAAATAATTCCTTATCCTTTAATTTTTTGGAATAATTTGAGAATAATTTGTATTATTTATTCTTTAAATATTTGGTAGGATTTAGCAGTGGATCTATTGTGGGATCTTCTTTGACGCAAGACTTTTGGTTCCTAATTAAATTTTATAACTCATTTTTGGTTTAATTCAGATTATTTTATATAATGTGGGTAAGTTGTATGTGTCAAGGGATTTATCCATTTCTTCTAGGTTTTCATGTTGTTGGCATAGACTTGTTCATAATAGCCCCGAATGCCTAATGATCTTTTATATCAATATTTCTGTAGTATCAGTTTTAATGATTCTTTTTTAATCTCTGATTTTATTTATTGAGTTTTCTGTTTTTTCTTTGTCTAGCTAAAGGAGACAAAGACAATCTACAGAATGAAAAAAAATGTTTGTAAAATATGTATCTCATAAGGAGACTATATCCAAAATATTAATACATAAGAAACTCAAAGAACTCAAAGGCAAAGCAAATAACCCAATTTAACAATGGACAAAAGACATGAATAGACATTTTTCAAAAGAAGCCTTACAAATGATCAATACATATGTGAAACAATGCTCAACAACACTAATCATCAGAGAAATGCAAATTAAAACTGTACTGAGATATCACCTCACTGTGGTCAGAATGGCTACTATCAAATAATCAAAAGGTAGCAAGAGTTGCAAGGACATAGAGAAAACAGAACATTTACACACTGCTCGTGGAAATATAAATTTACATAGGCATTATGGAAAACAGTATGGAGAGTCTTCAAATAATTGAAAATAGAGCTATCCTATGATCTAGCAGTATCACTACTGGGTATATACCCAGAGGAAATTTAATCAATGTGTCAAAGAGATGTTTTCACTCCTGTGTTTATTGCAACACTATTCACAATAGCTGAGAAATGGAATCAACATAAATGTTTATCAATAGATGAGTAGATAAAGAAAACATATTATGTTGTAGATACAGGGTGTCCATAAAGTTCATGTGCAATTTAAAATAGTTTTATATATACACATACACACACCATGAAATGCTGTTTAGCCATGAAAAATAATAAAATCTCGCCATCTGTGGCCACATAGAGAACATTATGTTGAGTAAACTAAGCCAGGCACAGAAACAGGAGCATCACATGAGCCCACCCAGATGTGCAGCCTGCAGTGTTGTTCTCAGAGAAGTGAAGAACAGTTATAAGAGAATGGGACGGGTAAAAAAGGGGGGATGGTGAGAAATTGGTCAGTGGGAACAAAGAACAGTTAGATAGGAGAAATAAGTTTTGGTGGTCTATTGCATAGTGAGAAGACCATTAACAATAATGTATTTTACATTTCAAAATAGCTAGAGGAACGGTTTCAAATGTTCTCATCATGAAGAAATGATAAATGTTGAAGGTGATGTATATGCTAATTACCTCAAATTGATCATTTAACAATTTGTACATGTATCAAAACATCACCTTGTAGCCCATAAATATGTACAATTATTATACATCAATTATAAATTTAAAAATATTTTGCCTTTATTTCAATATTCCTCATCATTCCACTGGACTATGGTACTCTAGTTTGTTTTTATTCTTTTTCGTGTCCTCAGACTGTCATTCAGCTTCAGATTTCACTTCACCTCTATCAGCAGGTGTTATCACATGACATTTAAAAATACCTATATCATCTAAGTGTCATTTCAACTTACCATTTCTGTATTTGAATATATTTTTATCTGCTTAATAAGTAAAAGAAAAGCTAGTTGATTGTATGATCATTCGATCAAATTAAAATTTTGCAAAATATGCTCCACATTTTTGGCACGTAAGGTTGCACTGGACAATTTAGTAGATGGTCTTTTTTTCCTGCATGGATGTTTAGAAGTGATTTGTCATACCACAAGTGATTGCTTCTTTGATTGTTTTATTTTGTTTTCTTTTTGCAGACTCCAGATATGTCACATAATGGATCTGTTTTCATTGTTGTTGAGCCTTTCAATTTGTACATACAAGATACTTTTAGTTGGTTTGGGCTTTGATTATTGATTCTCTTCTATTAGCTTTGTATATTGTTCAGCAGTAAGGCCAGTTCTTTTATCTCCTTATTTCTGTCATTTACCTTTGCATTCTCAAAGAACTTCTACATTTTATCCTCCAAATCACTAATCCCATGCCCCACTTTTTAGCTCTGACCCATTTCTTGTCTGGCCTTTAGTGAAGCAGAACGTATAGAGATGAGGTTTTCTCCAATTACGCCTATGACACTGCTATTCTTATGTGACTGGCATTCAATTGCATTCTCTACTTTACGGCTGAAGAATAAGTAGATTACTATGCAAAATCCAAAGCCCAATATCCAGTCTCCAATAGTAACTGACCTGGTGCAATTTTGCTTCACTGCAATTGATTCTTTTGTTCTACTGGTTGTTTAGTTTCTCTTACCCAGAATCTTCTCAAGGGATTCCGTTCATGTTCCTCCTCTGTGTCATATTGTTCAGTCAATTGTTAGTTTTTGTTGCTGTTTATGTTTTCACTTTTGCCTGTGTCTTCTAGATGTCAGTGTGAAATCAGGAAGTTCCAATCTAGAGCTGCTGAGTGGAGGTTATTTAAAACTTACACTTAGCCCTTAAACTCTTACCCCTAGTGAAGCTCTTTCTTGCTAATATTTAACTCCTAGTGCTCCTAGCTGTAGGTCATAATATGTTTCCCTATTCCATTGTTATGGACAGAATTGTGTCCCCCCAAAATTCATATATTGAAATCCAAATCCCCAGTACACCAAAATGTCACCATTTGTGGAGATAAAAATTTTCAAAAGGTAATTAATTTAAATAATATCATTAGTACGATCCCTGATCTAACATGACTGGAGTCTTCATAAAAAAGAGGAATTTGGACACAGTACAGAAAGAAGACCATGTGAAGATTAAGGAGAATGTGCCGTTTACGAGCCAAGAAAAGAGACCTCAGGAGAACCTCCACCAATTCCTTGATCTTGAACTTCTAGCCTCCAAAACTGTAAGAAAATAAATCTTTGTGATCTAAGCAACTGGTCTGTGATACTTTGTTATGACAACCCTCGTAAACTAATTCTTCCCACTCTGATATGTGTCTGTCAGTCACCCACTCTCCCTTCCAATTCCCTTTCCCCCTTCCACTGTCCTCCCACTCGGCTATTAACCCTGCTGGTTATTTCACTGAGTAAATAGAAGCAATCGGGAAAGAACATCCATTGACACCACGGCTACTTCTATCCATGAACACATGTGGCACAGATATAGATCAAACAGAAAACCTGAACCATTTGCGTTGGCTGTTCCTGTGGCTGAAGCACTCTTCCTTGAGATACATCGTAGTATCTGCACAGCCACTTAGTGCCTTCCTTCACATAATTGCTCAAATATCACTTTCCCTAGGAGTTCTAGTCTGACCAACCGATTTAGAATGGCAATGCACTTCCCAACTGCAATCTCACTCTTACCCTGATGAGTTTTTCCTTAGCACCTTCTAATAGTCTGCATAGCCTATGAATGTATTCTATTTGTTTTTTATTGTCTGATCCAAGTTTATAGAACTATATGTCTATTTCTTTAATCACAAGTCTTATGTCCCCAGATCAGTGTCTAGCACACAGAAGATATTTATTTAGATACCCCTGTATCTATTTAACAAATACAGGATGGCCATAAAGTTCATGTGCAATTTAAATTTAAATGACCACCCTGTATTTGTTTAATCTAGATTTAAATTGCAGACGAACTTTATGGCCACCCTGCCTTTATCATACCTATTAATAATTGAATAACTTCAAACAACAATGACTTTTCTCAACCCAAACTCTCTGTTTGTGGGCTCTACTCATAAAATAGGAGAAAATACAAAAGGCGTGTTGTGGCAGGTACCAGTGACACCAGTGCTGTGGGCACAGAAATTGATTATCAGTTCTCCGAGACAATTAATAATAGATCTGATATTTATAATGGAACCATCTTCTTTACAAAACAGAATTGTCTTCTATGTTGCTTTGTGCCTAGCACACAAGAGAATACTCACTATCCACTTCAGTATCAAGATGCAGTGTCTCCTTCTAAATTTCTGTTCTAAGTGAACCTACTGGCTTTTCCTATAAGCTCCCCTGACACCACTTCTGGCTGTACAGTACCCACCAGCCTCATTCTCCATGGCACGTTTCTGTTCCATCTACTGAAAAACAGTTGGACCTTCTCTGATATGGGGCTGTTATACCGAGATCAAGGCCATGGGATTTGGAGCCAAGGAATCTAAATCTGAGTCCTAAACTCTTCCCTTTCCTGGTGAACTTGGCTTCTCTTAACCTGCAAAATTCTTATCCTTAAAATGGATCTAATGAGCGTGGGTCTTCCAGAGTTTGTGAGGATTGAAACAGATAATGCACACAAACTTACTAAATAGACTATTTGCAAACAGTAAGCTCTCAAAAAATGCTGTCTCTTGTTGCTATTGCTAATTGGCCCTGGTATTCATCTGATACTCAGGGTGATCTTTTTCTTACCAACCCTGGCCAGAGCAATTTGTTTGGCCTTGTTCCCTTTCACTTGACATTGGCCACACTAGAACTTTATTTTCTGTGTTGAATATAACTTGGGTTGGAGAAGGCAGATATATTTGTAGGTAGAACCACTTTTATCTAGCCCTACACTGAGCTCAGTTTGCTCCACATTCTTGGAGCACCTAAGTGCTTGAGGACCATGGATGCTACATCTCCAGTGGAGATTATCTGGCTACCTGACGCCTCAGCCTCCCCAAGAGAGCATTTGCCTATCCCACAGGCTCTCATACCTCTAGATACAGACTATCTTTCTGATTCTGCCCTCAACTTTGGCTCACGGGACTGTCATCATTTCATTGTTAATATCTCTACTGATGAGCTTCAAAATAGATTCATATAAAAATTCCCTGAATCTTATCAACTCTCTTTCCACTTAGACACAAGTCATGATCACATACAGGAATAATATCAAGTCATACCAACTCGTTTTCTCAATATATCCGAATATAGGACAGCTTCGTTTGATAAAATGTTACAGATCCCCTATAATGTTTCTGTTCTTGACAAACCATACATGGCTTCTGCCCCTGGACTTGACAGTATAATAGAGGAAATAGATCTTAAGCCATTAATCCCAAACACTGACAAAGCAGTGAACAAAATAACTTGAGATGTAATACAGTAGGCTATTTATTTTGTTTTGTCTAAATAAAATTGCCTTGGCAAGTATTGATATTGTCACACCCTAAAAATGCTTAATTGCTTTCATAAAAATTTTGGAGAAATCTGTTAAATGAATTTTTTCTAGAATCTAAGAAATATGTGAAAGAACAAACATACATATTTATTTTAGAATTTCTGATGAGAAATAAAACATAGTCAATATTTGATAAATCTACTTTAAATAAATGTGTGTATCTATACCTATTCTTTAATTAGAGAAACAAAGAACTTTACAAAGGAACTTTATAAACAAGGATCAATTCGAAGCTCAGCAAGAGGCCCATTTTGAAGTAGCCTCACAATTTACAAGAAAAATTTCACATTTTACCCTAGATTTTTTGGAGTGTTGATCCAGAAACAAATCAGTATGTTTAAGAGTCTCCTTCCAGTGCCTTTGGTTTTGTGCCCAGTTGCAATCAAAGCAACATTCTTATTATCAAGTGGCTCCTTTGATGTTGTTTTGGCTGGTAACATGCATGCTCAGTTCACTCTCTTACATCAAACATTTCAGCAGATTGATTCCTAAAAGTAGGCAGTATTTTTAGACCCTATTGTAACTCTTCCACATGCCTTATCAAATCTCATAATTGCCAGCAGAGACTGGGGTAAGGATCAGGATGGAGAGACAGACTGAAAGCATTGATCAAATCCTACACATTCATTCTGGAATCTAAACAGAGCTAGAAATGAAATGATGTACATGTGCCCATCCGAACCCTGCAGGGCCATTTATGCCGTAGAAGGTTATCCAAGGCTTCCCTTTGCAGACTTTTTGTGGCCTACGTAACTTATATGGGACTACTGTTGAGAATAGTATGTTACAGAGGTAATTTTCAACCTATGGTTAAGACTGTCCTGTCCACCTTCTCATAAGTGAATTTACTTTATTAATGCCAATATCTATGTACTTTAAAAATCTAATAATATATTACTTAACTATAATAGGTCTTAAGAAAAACACATTTTTCATGTAGAATCTATTGACATATTCTGATGTGTTTGGGGTCTAGCTAGATCTCAGGAAAGACTATTGTCTTATTTATTGCTGGGGCCCACATTACATTTTCATCTGTCTGTGAGAAAAAGCGAAGTCTGAATTTTCTCTACTGGATCCCCAGAATCCTCATGGTTAGCAGTGTAACAGTTCTTCAATAAGCATTTTATAGAATTAATAAAAGGATGATTAAATAAATGAATGAACAAATTAATTCTTAATGAATGATTTTCAGTCCTTGACCCACACCTTCCCAATGGCTGCACACGAGTCTGTAGCCAGATTGCTCAATAGTGCCACATTTCTAAGCCTCCATTCTGCTTTACGACTAGGAGCCCTTCCCTACTTTTCACTTTTAGATATCTTTTTTTTTTTTTTTTTTTTTTTTTTTTTTGAGGCAGAGTCTCAAGCTGTCACCCTGGATAGAGTGCTGTGGCATCACAGCTCATAGCAACCTCCAATTCCTGGGCTCAAGCGAGTCTCCTGCCTCTGCCTCCCAAGTAGCTGGGACTACAGGCGCCCGCCACAACGCCCGGCTATTTTTTGGTTGCAGCCGTCATTGTTGTTTGGCAGGCCCGGGCTGGATTCGAACCCGCCAGCTCAGGTGTAC
>CAUYON010011567.1:0-39311 GCA_963573935.1 Arctocebus calabarensis
CTTCAGTACAAAATATTTACTTTTTCTTTTATCATTTTTATAAATCATTCTTTTTACCCTTTTTGTTTTTTTTTTTTTTTTTATAGACAGAGTCTCACTTTTTCCCTCTTGGTAGAGTGCCGTGGCATCTCACCTTACAGCAACCTCCAGCTCTTGGGCTTAGGCAATTGTCTTGCCTCAGCCTCCCAAATAGCTGGGACTATAGACACCTGTCACAACACCCGGCTATTTTGTTTTATTGTTGCAGTTTGGCCGGGGTTGGGTTTGAACCTGCCACCCTTGGTTCATGGGGCCAGTGCCCTACTCACTGAGCCACAGGTGCCGCCCAAGGGCCAAATGAATCTTAAGTAGGCAAATTAAATTCAAGTTTCTGGAGGCCATTCTTCTAAGTATCACAAGAACAGGAAAAACAAACAGCACATGCACTCACTATTAAATTGGAACTAACTGATGGACACTTGTGTGCGCATATAAAAATAACACTTGTCAGAAATCAAGCAGGTGGGGGGAGGGATGGGTGAATTCACACCTCCCGGGTACAGTGCACACCATCTGGGTGAGGGGAACACTTACAACTTTGACTCAAACTGTACAAAAGCAATTCATGTACTCCTGTAATATTCTGAAATTAAAAAATGAAAATGGATGGAAAATAGTTGGAATAATTAGGATTGCCTGCTTCAAAGGCCAAAAACTTTAACAGGATAGTCAAGGGTAATTTTGTGCATGCCAACGACGTGCCATTGGACTGAGGAACAGAAATAGCAGGTTGGGGGTCACTGGTCCCAAGTTACTCACGGACGTTCTGAGTCAATGCTGTCCAACAGAAATTTCCATACCGATGGGAATGTTTCAGATGTGTTCTGCTCAATATAGTAGACACAGCCTAGGGTTGCCAGATAAACTATGAATGCTCAGTTGTATTTCAGATAAACAAAAATGATCTTTAACACACATATACGTATGCTAGAGCATGCTTTATCTGAAATTCAAATTTAATTTGGTGTCCTGTATATTTTTCCCTAATTCTGGTAGTCTAAGCCACGTGTGAGCAGGAAGCACTTGAAAGGTGCCCAGTGTGGCCGAGAAACCGTCATCTTCATTTTAGTTAATTTTGATTAATTTGAGTAGCCACATGCGGCCAGTGGCTACCAGATTGGACAGCTCCATCTGAAGAAATAGGATATGTGAAAAGACTTCTGCTCATGAGGACGGTTATTGAATTCTCCATTCCAGGTTCTGAATGTCAGGAACCCCTGTGCACCTCCACGCCCAAGCAGCCAAAAAATAACCACAATAACAAGCTATCTAAATTCACAAACTCATCCTACAAAAAGCGCTACATGTCAGATGGCCAAGGGGAGTATTTTGAAGGTGACTATAGTCATATTCAGCAAAGAGATACATAGCGTTTTTTTTCTAAATGAGTTCACGAACTTAGTTGTCTGATCTCGTATTATATACTATAGTGAACACTTTAAATATTCTGTGTCGCAGAATCCTGCAAACAACTCTGTAGTTAAATGTGACAATCCTCACTTTCATTTTTCTCAGAAAAATGAAGCTCTGAGAGGTAAGTGAGTTGGTTAAGGTCACAGGGCTAGTAAGTAGCATAAACAGTGGGTCACACTATGTGACCTTAAATTCAGGTTATCTGAGTCACCAGGCAAGCCTACGTGAACTACTTGTTGGTTTTTAAGTTCATTTTCTTTTTCTTTTATTTTAAAATTTCCGATTAATACAAGAGTACTAACCATTAGATTATATAATTTGCACAGGAAAGTTTAAAGTCAGAGTTGTAGCTGTGTCCTGCACCCAGGGAACATATCATATATTCATGCAATGTACCCACTGGGCAGGAAGTTACTCAGATCCCCCCCACCTCTCCCTTTCCTGGGTTTCACTGACATTATCTCCCTCTGTGATTGTTAATCTCCCAGTTTCAAATTGGCCTTGAGTATACGTGATGCTTGTTTTTCCAATCTTGTGTACTTTGGAGAATGTTCTCCAAATCCATCCAGGTTGTTAACAAAGTTTGCAAAATCTCCACATTTTCGTGGCTGAATAGTACTCTGTGGTATACATGTATCACAGTTTATTAATTCATTCATGTGTTGTGGACATTTGAGTGTAAATGTCCTTGTGGTAAAATGTCTTTTTTATCTGGGTAAATGACTAGTCGTGGGATTTCAGGGTCAAATGGTAGGTCCACTTTTAGTTCTTGGAGGACTCTCCGTACTTCTTTCCATAGAGGCTGGACTAGTTTGCGGTTCTACCAACAGGGCATGAGTGTCCCCTTCTCTCCACGTGACACCAGCAACTGTTTCTCTGGGATCTTTTGATGTGGGTCATTCTCACTGGGGTTACGTGATATCTCAAAGTGGTTTTGATTTGCATTTCTCTGATAATTAGGGATGATGAGCATTTTTTCATGTGTTTATTTTTTATTCTTTTGTCATCATAAGAAAAGTTTCTGTTCATATCTCTTGCCCCGTTTTTAATGGGGTTATTTGCTTTTCTCTTGGTGATATGCCTGAGTTTATTGTAGAGTCTGGTGATGAACCCTTTGTCAGATTTGTAGCATACAAATATCTCCTCCCATCTGAAGGTTGTCTTTTTGCTTTGTGGATTGTGTCCTAAGCTGTGCAAAAACGTTTTAACTCGATCAGGTCCCATTTATTTATTTTTGTTGCTGTTGCAATTTCCAGTGGGATTGTCTTCATAAATTCTTTCCCTAGACCAATAAAATCAAGAGATTTTCCCCACACCAAATCTTATAGGGTTTCCATAGTTTCCTGTCTTAGAGTTAGCTCTTTTATCTGTCACGAGTTAATTTTTGTGAGTGCTGAGAGGTGCAGTTCCAGTTTCATTCTCTTACCTAAGTTCATTTTCTGCTGCTTATAACAGAATACCTGAAATTGGATAATTTATAAGATATTATTTCTGATAAATAAATTTATTATAGGTGCAAGAGCTGAGATTGCCAAGGTTGAGGGCTACACCTGGTAAGAGCCTTCTTGCTGTGGGGGCTCTGCAGTGTCCCAAGGAGGCACAGGGCATCTCAGGCTGGAGGGCTGGCCATGCTAACATACTGTCTTAGGTCTTTCTTCATCTCTTATAAAGCCACCAGTTCTACTCCATGATCCATTAACCCATTAATCCATTCCTATGGGCAAAGCCTTCATGATCTGATCACCTCTTAAAGGTCCCATCTTTCAATATTGCCACATTGGGAATTAAATTTTAATAAGAGTTTTAGAGGAGACATTCAAACTACAGCAGTTTTTAAATAGCAATGTTCAATGGATACGCGTTTTCAACACTGAGCCTTAAGAAACTCTGATAGACAATGGCAGGCATGAAATTGACATGGGCCAGAAGCGGGTAGAAAGAGGAATTCCGGCTTTGCCATTTTGATAAATGGTGGGATGACTCCAGGCAAATTATCTAGTGTCCCTGGTCCCATCTTTAAAAGGCAGTGAAACTTCATTTTGTTTGGGGGATAAAAGGAGAGAATGGCATGAAATGTCTTGGCAGGCACTTGTAAAAAATAATTACATGATAATATATGTAACAATTTATTTCTAATAACATAAAAAAATGGTAAACCAGTGGTTCTTAACCTTCCTAATGCTGTGGCCTTTAATACAGTTCCTGTGGGTCGCAACCCACAGGTTGAGAATGGCTGTAAGCTAGAAGACAGTTATAGGATGCCTAAAAGGTCTCAAGGACATTAATTCATTTTTGTTGGAGAACACAAGTACAGCTTGGAATATTCCAGAAATTCCTCTAACCTCTTTCAAAGAGGGAAAAATAATTGCAAAGTCTTGTTAATACCAAGCCTGTGATAACGTCAGTAAGTTGATAAGTTAAATCTTTTTCAAATAAGCACTGGGCTTTTTGTGTTTTCAGGGTATATATGGTATTTTGATCTGTTCTAAAAACAAAACTATTTAATTTTCAGTTACAAAAAAGATCAAATATGTAAAACAGACATTCTGAAGCCTTTCACAGACTTCCCTTTATCCCTGACCCCATCTCACCCTGCAGTTCATTTCTGAGTCCCACCTGCTCAGATGTGGGTCTGGGCTGGGTAAAGGTGAGGGGCATGGGATGCCATGTGTCTTAGTAATTGCACTTTGCTTTCATATATCCATGTCTCAAATGTACTGTATCAGGATATTATCATTCATTTCTGAATGATGCTGCAACTTGAACTAGGAGCCCAACTCTGAGACTCCAACACTTCTAAAGACTTCCAACAATCTGTATTCTTCAGAGTTCTCTGGAATCAATAAGATGTATGTATATATTGGCTGGGCATGGTGGCTCAGGCCTGTAATCGTAGCACTTTGGGAGGCCGAGGCATAGATTGCTTGAGCTCAGGAGTTCAAGACCAGCCAGAGCAAAAGTGAGACCTCATCTCTACTAAAAATAGAAAAAACAGCCAGGAGTTGTGGAGGGTGCCTATAGTCCTAGGCACTCAGGAGGCTGAGGCAGGAGCATTGCTCAAGCCCAAGAGTTAGAGGTTGCTATGAACTTGGCCACTGTGGCTCTCTATCCAGGGCAACAGAGCAAGACTCTGTCTAAAAAATAAAAAAGGATATATGTATATATAGTCATGTGCCACATAAGGACATTTCAGTCACCACAGGACCACATACACAACAGGTGGTCCTGTAAGATACTACTACTGCATTTTGATTGTGTCCTTTTCATACTTATGTATGTCTGACACACAGACACCATCGTGTTACAGTTGCCTGTAGTGTTCAGTACAGTCACACACTGTGCCCAGGTCTGTAGCCCATGAGCCACAGGCCATCCCACACAGCCTAGGTGTGTAGTGGGCGACCCCATTTAGGTCTGAGAAAGTACACAGGATGAAATCACCTAATGACGCATTTCTCAGAACAGATCCCCATCAGCAAGTGACACATGACTGCACATAAAAAGACCTTTATTTTAAGGAATTGGCTCATAAGATTATGGACGCTGGTAAGTCCAAAATCTGTGGGATGAGTCAGCGGGCTGGACACCCAGGAAGAGCAGATGCTGCAGTTCAAATCTAAAGGCCACGTGCTGAGTGCATTCTTTCTTGCTTGGAGAAGGTCAGTCTTTTGTTCAATCGGACCTTCACCTGATTGGATGAGGCCCACCCACATTACAGAGGGTAATCCACTTTCCTCAAAGTCCAAATGTAAATGTAAATCTCACTCAACATCCAGAATAATGTTTGGCCAAATACTTGGGCATCATGCCCCAGCCAAGTTGACACATCACATGCCATCCCGCGGTCTAACCAGGAGTCATGCCTGTTAAAGCAAAGGCCAAGCACTTTTCTCTAGGTAAGGCCTTAAGTTTTCCTGCAGAGCCTACTGGCTCAAAGCCATACACCAACCTGGCTCAGAGTCCAAGCAAGCTTTGTCATTTGGATTCACAAACCTGGGCAGATAAGAAACAAAGGGAGGAGGTAGACAGTGCAGATTTGCTAGAGGCAGACGCCAGAAACAGTAAGGAATGACTGCTCACAGGCTGTAAGGAGGAGAGGGAAGATCTATAAAAAGTAGACAGAAGAACTATAAAAGCTCAGCAGCCTGGGGCTTTTGAGTGTTAGGACAAACTGTTCTGCCTGCTTCATGGAGTGAGGCTGTAATACAGCCCAGTACAGCAAGTGATGTTCATAATAATATACCTACGTCTCTAAATAACAGCATATTTGGATTATGGCTTTTTATAAGTATAGTTGTTTCAAGGGGTAGGATGGAAGAAAATGAAGGGAAGGTTTTTAAGAAAGGAAGGGCATGGCAGTTGCTGGCTGAATGCAGCCCCCAACCCCCACTCCATGTCCACTCCTGCAAGGAGAATATAATGGATTATCTATTGGCTCTTTTTAAAAACGGGTCATTCTCCATTTTTAGGGCAATGGCATCCAGATCTCATTTTATGAGAACTATACTCCCCGTACATTGATGCCATCCCCTTCTCTGGGGGTGGGTCTTATGTCTTAAGCCAGTCTAAACACGCCACCTACCTTGGTTCAGAGAGGAGCATGTATCTACATTGGCACTGCAGTGATGCTGGGGGATGTTTGCTGGGGGCTTCTGAGAAAAAAGAAAATTTCCCTCCTTGCCCCTCTGGGGTGGTGTCTCATGAGAATGTGGGCTGGAACTGATGTAGCCATTCTGCTCTTGTGAAGTGGGAGCCCAGACCTTCCAACTGACGTGAGCAAGTGAAGATAACGTCAAAACGACACAAGGTAGAGAAGATAAATGGAAGGAAGTTCAATTCTTATAACATCATTCAGGCAGCTGGATGGAACCTCACCTGCAGCTGCCTAGGGTTTTCATTTAATATATGTGAATTTATATATGTGAATGGATTCCTTTTTCTGATTAATCTAATTTGATTTGATTTTTGGCTATCTGCACTGAAATGATGCCAGACTGACAGAAGAGGTGACATCTGAACAGTCTTGATCAAGGGAGAGAATTTTGACTAGAAACAAATAAATTCGAGGGTATTCTAACAATAACAACTACAGTACTAAAATCAACAAATGCAAAATGCATCAAATGCTTTAATATATTCCAGAAGTTCAGCCTGGTGCTTGAATTAATCCTCAGGAAAACCATATGAGGTTGGCGCTACAATTATCTCATTTCAGATGCAGAAGCTGAAGCTGAAGCTCAGGGAAATGAATTGCCTGAAGGTCACATGGCTGGGAACTGGGCTGAACAGGTCTGCCTGATGCCCAGGGATGCACTCTTCTCATGCTGCTGTCTCCAATAAGCCTCCAGGCAGAAGAGCTGAGAAACCACAGTCAGAGGAGAGAGGAACCCCTGATCTGTGCAGTGAGAAGGGAAGGATGAGGCAGACAAGAGGCTAAGAGGCTGCTGGTCTGCCATGGTGACATGGTTTGGCTGCAGCCATCACTAGTAACCAATGCACAGGCACAGTTTGAAGTCACCAGGTTCTGCCAACAGAGCGATCCTCAACTGCTGCCAAGTTCATAATGGGGTTATCTTGCCAAGGTATTCACAATCCATTTATTCATACAACAAACAGTAGAGTGTCTATTTTTTTAGCCATTAATCTTATGTTTTAATAAGGCTTGAGTATTTAAAAAATACTGATATCCTCAGATATATGAAATGCTATTTGTTTGTAAAAAATATTGATTGCCTTTTAAGACGAATAATATTTAGAAGTGAAAACAGCATAAGATCAGTTCTCAGAGCAGCTATCACAGCTGAGAGGTAAATAATCACATGTGAGCCAGAGCATCTCTATCTCAAGCATCCTGCTTGGTGAGCAAGACAGTCAAGGTTGCTGCTCTCACAGACCTTAAGGTAGAGTTGGGATAGATAAAATTCATCAGATAATTACACCTGTAACACGTAATTATCAACTGTGTGAAAAGCCATGAGAGACGAGAACAGAGTGCTGTGACAAAGAATAGGGAGACCTAGTTTAGATTGAGAGCCCACGTTCAAGGGTGCAGGGAGAAGTGCAGGAAAAAGCCTCTGTGGCACAGACCTTGATGATCAGGTGGACTTTAGTTTACCAGGGGCAGAGGCATTCTAAGCAGAACGTCCAGCACACATAAAGGGAAAATGGGTTTGTCTGTTTAATGAACTGACAGGCCAGTTTGGGTGCAAAGTTGGTGGGTGAGGGGGAGGAGGAGACTGGAATGTTCCAGGGCCTTGAGGCCACCATTAACACTTTTATTTCTGGTGGTTCATTCCTTTCTTGGGGAACAGAGATATAGTGGTTTATAACAATGGCTAATATTCTGCGTATTTACCAGTTGCTATTAGAACTATTATTCTAAGCACTTTGACACTAATTATCAGAGAAATACAAACCACTTTGCATATCACCTAACCTCAGTGAGAACAACTCATATCACAAGGTCCAGATGCAATAGATGCTGGTGTGGGGAGAGAAGGGAACACTCACGCACTGTTGGGACTGCAAACTAGTACAGCCTCTATAGAAAGTAGAGAGTCTCAAAGAACTAAAAGTCAGCCTACCATTTTGTCCTGCAATCCCATTACTAGATATCTTCCCAAAAGAAAACAGTCATTTCACCATAAGGACATTTGCACTTGAATATTTATAGCAGCACAATTCACAATTACAAAGATTTAACAACCCAGGCACCCTTCAACACATGAATGATTTAATAAACTGTGATATATGTATACCATGGAGTACTATTCAGCCATAAAGATGGAAATTTTGCCACCTTTGTAACAACTTGGATCAATTTAGAGAAAATTCTCCTAAGCAAAGTATCAGAAGAATGGAAAAACAAGCACCACGTGTACTCAGTACTTAATTAGAACCAGTAGATTAACAGCTCCATGTTCATGTGAGAGAAAACTCAATTAAATTCAAGTTAAGGAGGAGGAGGAAAGGGTTGGGTAAAATCCCACCTAACAGGCATGCTGCACGGGTATATTGTATCCTTCTTGGGTGAAGGGCACAACTACAACCCAGACTTTTCCCTTACAAAAGCAAACTAATCATATATATACCCCCATTAATTTGAAGCATACAAAAAACGATTTTTTTGTTTCCAAAGGGAACCAAAACACCTCTTGACTCAAGCTCGCTTGGAGGGCCCTTAGTCTCATCAGGTTGCCCATTCACTTTTCCAGGCTAGCCAGAGCCTCAGAACTTCCCCTGAAGGAACTCGAGATTTTCCTTTATTTCCATGCCGTTTGGAGGGGTCCCTGTTCCCTCTCAAAGTGTGTCACCCTGTTGTGCAAGTCGCTGCATCCTCCGAGTGGTCCATTTCCCTAGCTGAGGAATGTTGCTAATGACAGCACTACTTCCTGGGGCAGCTGTGCGGATTAAATGGGCTGCAAACCTACCACATGTGCCAAGATAATAGAGAGGGTGGTAACTGGGAAGTCCTCAGATTAAGTGTCACAGATCAGACTGGGAGGACTGTTCTGGGACAGGGGCCCGGCCCCTTTTGACGTTACCTACAATTGTCAGATAAAAATCAGGATGCCCAATTAAATTGGAATTTCAGAAAATGAAAAAAAAATTGGCATAAATGTCTCCCAAATATTGCCTGGGCCATACTTACACTAAATCAGTCATTCTATTTTTTATGTCAAATTCAAATATAATTGGGGGTGGTGGTGGTCCTGTATTATTCCATGTTAAAGCTGGTAACCCTTCTCTGCGGGTAAGAACTGACCCCAAACCTTCAGCTCTTCTGCCCACGTGGGCCGCACACAGAAGGGCTCCTCGCCAGGCGCCCAGATCGATCGCAGAGGAGCTGCTCACTCCTCCTCCCCGCCCAGGCAGCACTAGCGGCGCCCCGAGCGGCGGGGCCCCGCCCCTTCCCGCCCTGTCCGGCCGGAGTTAGGGCGCCGCCTGGAGTGGGGCCGGCGGGGAGGTGAGACGTTGGAGTCGGTCTGTTCCACCTAGGCGGCGCGCTCAGGCAAGGCCAGGAACTCGCTCGCCATGTCGGCTGCGGAGGCGGGAGGTGTTTTTCACAGAGCCCGGGGCAGGACCCTGGAGGCGTTTCCCGCAGGTACTGCCAGAGCTTCGCCCGGGGAGGGGACTCCGGGGTTGCGGAACCTTCCGCCGGGGGAACCTTCGGTGTAGGCGTACGCGTGTCCAGCCGGGCTCCTTCTGTAGCTGCACCAGGGAATGGGGACTCATAACAGTGGAGTCGCCTCCTGTCCTCCGGGAACTCAGGGGCGCTGTTCAGAATTGAGTCCCAGTGGGGGTCTGGTTCAGGAGTCTCGCTCGCCTTGACTTTCCTGAGATAAGAAAAGAGGCAAAGCTTGGGCTTCGCGGTTAAACCTGGTTTCCAAGCTCCTGTTTTGGTTGCATTCCTCAGCAAGTCGTGGCCTCAGTTT
This sequence comes from Arctocebus calabarensis, assembly GCA_963573935.1. Lineage (NCBI taxonomy): Eukaryota > Metazoa > Chordata > Mammalia > Primates > Lorisidae > Arctocebus > Arctocebus calabarensis. Next base: position 9,888 of record CAUYON010011567.1, read on the forward strand.
TCTCATCTGTAAAATGGGAATAATAGGTTGTGGGTGGCATCGGATAAGCGCTCATTGCGTGCTAGAGGTGGTTATTTTTATCAAGGTCGTCCGCTATAAGGTATTTTGTACTCCACAGTTACAGTTATATACTATGGTTATGAGTCATTCACTGAAATGACAGGAGCCATCAGAACAGTAGAGAGGGAGGGCAGTCTAGAGCTGTAGCAGATTAAGTGCTTGGATTTTGGGTTTAAATAATCTACCTCGCTGTAAAAATGGGTTTAATAATACTTGCCTCATAGGGTTGTTGGAAACGTTCGCAGATCAAAATTTCTTTAACCTAGGTCTGATATCTGGCTAGATGCTAAGCGTATGTTAGTCCCTGAGCTACGAGTTGGGAGGGAGATTTGGTTTTGGTTCTTTGGTTCCCCTCTGTAGCTCTTTGCTGTCTGGAGTCAAATTGCCTCCTAGGCACTCAACAGCTTTATAACCCTAGGGAAGTCATCCCAAATGCCCTGCAAAGTGTGGCTTGTTTCCTCATTTCTTACTTCAGGCTTGTCACTCTCGAGGGCTCAATTCTCCCGCTACTCTGGTTTTTCTGAACTGCATCAAAAAGGGCCAAGGCCTTTCATGAGGGCTTTGGCATTGGCCTTTTTCTGCTCCCACAGTAGGGCTGGTGAGCCTGGCTCTTTTTCAGCTTTTTTTTTTTGGGGGGGGGAGCAATTGTGGGTTTAATTAATGCAGGCAGATATAGGTGGTATACATTAGCAAACACTCATGACAATAACAGCAATAGTAGCTAACACATACTGAACTGTTACCTAGTTCCTGGCCCACACCTAGACACTTTACAGTGTGGTGAGGAAGTGATTGGTTGTGAGTTGTGGTTTCCTGATGTCTGAGGTTCTCAACTATAGACACAATCACACCAGTTCCACAACCTTTGAGCTTAGCGGGGTTGACAAAGATTGGGTCTGGCTTTTCATTTTCATAGCCTGACAGTAGTGTGTGCCCCCCAGGGGTGGGGAAATCAAAACCCTAGGCAAGATAAAACAAAACATGAGAAGAGCATGGAACTACCGAGAAAGATATGAAGATCAGACAGTTAAGGTTGTGAACTCATCCCAGAAAATGTGCTTCAAACCTCATTACTGAACATAACTGTTCACCGTCAATGCACCCCTCCTTAGGAAGCCAAGCACTGAGGCCAGCACCTAGTCTACCCTTCAAGTTCATTCACTTTCTCAGACTTTCCCTGGCTCCCCTATCTAAAGTGCATTTCTTCTATAGTCCAGTGCTAGAACCGTATTTGTTTGTTTGCAATTCTTGATGAGGGTGTGGGGCCAGAAATACAACTATGGTGAATTCAGTAAAACACAATCTACCATGGTGTCATTGCCTACCTACAGTCAGCCTTCTGTATTTTCTGGGTCCACATCTGCAGTGCCAACGAGCTTCAAATTATATATGGGGAGAAAATAAAAAATTACATTATGCCAATGAAAAATTAATGGAAATTAAAAAAATAAAATCCGACAACTACTTATATAGCATTTACATTGTATAAGGTATTAAAGAAACACTGGAAATGATTTAGAGAGTATGGGAGGGTGGCGCCCACAGGTTTCATGCAAATCCTGTGTCATTTTGTATATGGGACTTGAACATCCCTTGGGGTCCTGGGATACTTCCTCTCAGATACTTAAGAAAAACTGTATTTAAGGCAATTTGCCTTTTTGACCCAACATGAAGTTTTTGTTTGTTTGTTTGTTTTGAGTCAGAATCTCAATCTGTCGGCCTGGGTAGAGTGCCATGGTGTCATAGTTCACAGCGACCTCCAACTTTCCAGCTCAAGCGATCCTCTTGCCCTCAGTTTTTCTATTTTTAGTAAAGACGAGGTCTCACTCTGGCTCAGGCTGGTCTTGAACCTATGAGCTCAGGCAATCCACCTGCCCCCACCTCCCGGAGTGCTAGCATTAGAGGCATGAGTCACCACACCCAGCCCCAACATGAAGTTTTTGAGATTTATTCGTATTGATATAAATAACTCAACTTACTTTCCTGCTGGGCAGTATTCCATTGTATGAGTATATTCTTTACATTCTGTTCATGGATGTGCTGAGTGTCTTCCCTTTACCTCTCTAAATCTCTCTCGCTTCCTGACCATGCCTCAGCGGTTTGAACTCCATTGGCTACCTCAGGGGGCTCCTTGCTATCTAGTTTCTTCTTGAGTTCAGCCAGTGCAGAGCCCTGATGTGAGAGATTAGAGGCTGGGTGAAGCGTAAATTGGTGCAGGTATTCCTGCAGCCACACCTCCTGTGGTGTTTTCCTGGGCTAGGTCATTACTCCCTTCAGGGTCACTGCTTCTCAAGACAGTCTTTTACTTGAGACACTCTTCCAGATTTGAGTAACCACTTCATCCTTTATTCTCTTGATGTCTTGAGAGTGGCAGCAGCTCTGCTTTTCTGTCTTTGGGATACTAAACTTTCCCTTGTATTTTCCCTACACCTAACCCATCCCAAGTAATCCCTTTTTAAACCTTCCTTTAATTATCCTAATTTGAGTATGCCAGCTATTTCCTGCTGGGATCCTGACAGTGGCCTTGGAGTTGTTTCTGCTTTTTGGTCTTGCTAACAGTGCTGTTATGAACATTCTGTACAAGTCTCTTTGTAGAGGCCTGGCCGAGTTTCTCCAGGGCATATATCCAGGAGCTATGTTCTGGGTTGTAGGGTATAATCATCAAGTGTTGCTAGATATGGTCAAATTGCCTTCCAAAGTGGTTGAGCCAATTTATACTCCATCCAGCAAAGTATGAGAGTTCCCTGTTACTCTGCCATATCCCTTTTTTTTTTTTCAGTTTGAGAAATATTTATTATTTTTTTCATTCTCCAGTATATTATGTATATGTGTATGTGTGTGTGGGGGGGATTGTCAAGGTATGTGCCCTCAGAGGCTCCTAGTGTAGGCATAGAGCTTTGGCACAGAAAATAATTCTTGGCAACTGGTGGTTTCTGAGGCCACTGCAGTGGCAAGACTCAGGATTTTAAGTTTGATCCTGGGTAACAGTTTGATGACTGTTAACTGAAATCAGAGACTTAAGAGGAGGATCAGGTTTGAGGAAGTAGATTTGAGGTGCCATCAGGAATCTGAGGCCGCTTGTGGGTGGAGTACATGGTGGGGTATGTATGTACATGTGGGTGGCATTGCGGAAGGAGAGTAGATAAGTGTTGCTGTAGGAGTCAATGGCATTGCCAAGGAGCAATGTGTGGCATGGCAGGGGTGTGTGAGTGTAAGCTTAGATTTAGAACATTCAGGTATTAAGGGTGAGAACGGGACATGGAGGACTCAGTGCAGGAACAGCTAGAAATTCTGGAAGGTAAAACCAAGAGCTGGCCTTGGCACCAAACCCAGGAAGGAGGACTCAGGCAGGGTGGTGCACAGAGTCAGATGGTGTTTAGGGGAATGGAAGCTGAGCAGAGGATGGCAGGTTTGATTGTTGGGACAGTTTCAGTAGAGTTGTCGAGGAAAGCCTGGTGCGTGGTATTTGAGGAATGGTTGGAGGTCGGGTTCTGTTGGAGCCATTTGGTGATGGAAGGTAGACACAGGATACTAGCAGCTTAGAGAAGGAATGATCTAAAGGAAGGTTTTTTGGAAAAGGAGAGCCCCAAACTGAAGAGTTTGAAATATTGTAGTAAGAATGATGGTAAGAACAGCTGGAGCATCTAGGCTGTACCAACTGTCTATGGTCTGTTAGGTACTGTCTCCCTGGTTTACAGGGGTCGTCTTAGGTCATCTTCACAATGGTCCTGTTGAGGTAGATATTATGATTATCCTCTTTGTACAGTAGAAGAAAATCAAGCTGAGAAAGGATAGGCAGTTTGCTCAGGGTCATATCATGTCAGATGGATCTGGGTTTGAGAATGCAAAGGGCAAGATAATTTGCTCTGGGTGGGGTGCCATGGCCTCAACCTAACTCACAAACTCCTGGGTTCAAGCAATTCTCCTGTCTCAGCCTCCTGAGTAGCTGGAACTACAGGTGCCTACTATAATGCATGCCTCATTTTTCTATTTTTAGTAGACATGAGGTCTCACTCTTGCTCAGGCTGGTCTCAAACTCCTGAGCCTTAAGCACTCCTCCTGCCTGGGTCTCCCAGAGTGCTGGGATTACAGGAGTGAGCCACAGTGCCTGGCCTCAAAAGTCAGCATAATTGGTGGGGCAGCGCCTGTGGCTCATCGAGTAGGGTGCCAGCCCCATATACCGAAGGTGGCGGGTTCAAACCCGGCCTTGGCTGAACTGCAAAACAGAAAGATAGTCAGGTGTTGTGGTAGGCGCCTGTGGTCCCAGCTACTTGGGAGGCTGAGGCAGGAGAACCACCTAAGCCCAGGAGTTGGAGGTTGCTGTGCACTGTGTGATGCCACGGCACTCTACCAAGGGTGATAAAGTGAGATTCTGTCTCTACCAAAAAAGAAAAAGTCAGGATAATTGGGGCAGTGCCTGTGGCTCAGTGGGTAGGGCGCTGGCCCCATATACCGAGGGTGGTGGGTTCAAACCTGGCCCCAGCCAAACTGCAACAAAAAAATAGCCAGAGGTGTTGTGGAGGGCGCCTGTAGTCCCAGCTGTTTGGGTGGCTGAGGCATGAGAATTGCCTAAGCCCTGGATTTGGCTGTTGCTATGAGCTGTGATGCCACGGCACTCTGCCAAGGGCGATAAAGTAAGACTCTGTCTCTACAAAAAAAAAAAAAAAAAAGTCAGGATAATCATTGAGAGTGATACCCAAGGAGAATGGAAATGATGGGATTGAGGGCTTGGGAGAGGAGTGGCTCTGGGAGCAGAAGTACTCTTTGAGCATCTGTCTGTCCATTTACCTGGCCATCTGCCTGCCAGGCTGTCCATCATATATGTCCACCTACCCATAGTCTGCCCATCTACTTGTCCACTCATCGCATGTACTGAGCACTTGGTTTGCCCCAGCCATGGTGCTAATTGCTGGATGAGTGAAAAACAGATGTGATTCAGCACTTCTGGTACGTTGCAGAGCCCAGCACTGGCCCTGCAGTCCCACAGGCCAGTGAAATCTCAGCTGCAACAAATGTCAGGGAAGCAAGGAGTTAGATGCTGTGAGAGCTTCTCATTGGAGCAGTGGACCAATGAGGACAGTGGTCCTCTGATTGCTTAAGGATGGGTGCAAATTAACTGTGAAGGGAGGGAGGCCGTTGTAGAGCACGGGCAGAGCAAGTGTAAAAGTCTTGTGGGAGGACGGGAAAGGGGAAGGATGAGGGTACTGGAAGCCTTTGAGTCCGTGAGGCATGGTGTGAGGTCAGACAGGAGGTTTGGGCAGTAACTAAGGAGTCCTGTCCTATCCTAATAACATCAAAAGGTTTCGGTCGGGATGGGTGAGGACATAGGAAAAGGTGATCAGATTTCCATTTTGAAAAGAAGGGGTCTGGATACAGTGATGGCAACGACAGGATTTCTGCTTTAGAGCAGCCTGGGGTCCACACTGATTGGAAGCTCAAGCTCAAGGACTTGTCCTGAAGCTTATCCGTGACCGTCCCCCCGCTCCCGCCCCCCCCCCCCCCCGCCCATTGTGGACTTGGACTGTGTTTGCTATAGCTGGGGTGGGGGTGGGGATCTCTCATGGAAATTTCAGGAGCTCTGAGGAGCGTTGAGGTATGGAAGCTTCCTAGGCCATTGGAGCTGCCATGGGGCCACCAGAGGGACCAGAGAACAAGAGAACATGTCCTCTGGACAGGAATGGTGGTAAAGGAGAGATGATCACCTGTCTGCTGAGCTGGGAGGAGAGACAAGGACCTGGACTCCCAGCATTCACTAGATCTGGAAGGGGGGCTGCATTGGTCTCCTCTGCCGACCAGGCAGGCCCAGAGGCAAGCCTGGGATGGGTTGTCAGCACTGGGCCTTTAGAGGCTCCCCTAAGAGCTGTACTGAGTCCCCCAGTTTTTTGGGTTGACTGCACTGGGTGCTGAATCCCAGCCCACAGCTGCTTCTGTTTCCCATGGAGCTCAACTCTGTTAGCGTCACTGGCCATGTGGACAGGTGCCTTTAGGTGCCCAATGCCAGTCCAGGCTCTGTGGGAAGGAACAGCCTCCAGCCAGCAGCGTTGCCTCAAGGGCGGACTCAGGAAGTGAGGGAAGTGGCTTTTCCCCTTGTCTTGCTAGAACACACAGAGCCTGTCAGAGAGGTTTGCTTAACTCAAGCAACTGTACCTAAAATCACAGCTCTGAAGACCCTTGCCTTCTGCACTGAAAGCCCCCTCCAGAATTAGCTCCTGAAACAGTTTGTTTCTCAGATGAACTTGTCAGTTACGCGAGGTTTCACACCAGTGATTGACGCGGGCAGCACCGCCTGTAGTGTTAGGTGTGAAGCTTGTCTACAGTCAGCTGTTTCCTGTTAACATAATCTGCTAGGCTGTGTTGGCAGATGTTTGTAAAAAGTAAATTGTACACGTCTCACCTGAGGAGGCTCACATTCCTCAGGCATGTTCAGATAGTCATTTTAATTAGACAAGTTGATAATTGTATTTCTTTAACTAATATCATAATTAGGACTACTTCCTCCTAGCAAATAACTGCCTTTGGAGAGGTTTGCATTTGTTTTGAAGAAACTCTGAAAGGGAGAAATAATCAAGATAAAATGTGTTTTTAAAATGACTTATATTTATTTTTAGGTACTTATCTGTTCTTCCAGTTCATTCTGCCACAAGGATATTTTCCCCCTTAGAGAACAGGGCTCTTGGGTGGTATTCTTAAAAAGATTATTTTCCCAGACATTTTAAACCTCTGTAGCTGTTTCCTAGGTGCTGACTATCTTCCCTAATCCTGAGTATTTCTCAGTTCTCTTTAGAAACTTTTCATGTGGCAGAGAATAAATGGAGTCTCAGTAAAAAATAACTCTTTCCATCTCTTTAGGTGGGTCTCACCTAAAAACTTTTCTAGAAATAATACACCAGGAAATGCTTATTCAGATTTGAACAGTTGTTGAAAATATTGTGGTTAAAAAAATTTAACAGGATGATGACAAAGGTGAAATTAATACTTTTTTTTTTTTTTTTTTTAGACAAGAGTCTTACTTTGTCACCCTTGATAAGAGAGCCATGGTGTCACAGCTCACAGCAACCTTAAACTCTTGGGCTTAAGCGATTCTCTTGCCTCAGCCTCCCAAGTAGCTGGGGCTACAATGCCTGGCTACTTTCTTCTTGCAATTGTCATTGTTGTTTAGCAGGCCGGGGCCAGGTTTGAGCCCATCAGCCTCGGTGTATGTAGCTGGAGCCATACTCACTGAACTACAGGCACCGAGCCTGAAATGACATTTTAATGGTGACATACATTTAGGCCATACTAGTTAACCTCACATTTGGGAAGTGTTCCTATTACTAAATAGGAATTTTTTCTTTTTTTGAGAGAAGGTCGCCTTCTGTGGTCCAGGTCAGAGTGCCAGGCTAGCTCACAGCAACCTCAAACTCCTAGGTTCAAGTGATCCTCGTGCCTGAGCCTCCGGAGTAGCTGTAGCTGTAGCTACCCACTACCACACCCAGCTAGTTTTTCTGTTTTTAGTAGACACAGGGTCTTGCACTTGCTCAGGCTGGTGTTGAACTCCTGAGTTTAAGCAATCCTTCTGCCTCGGCCTTGCAGAGTGCTGGGATCACAGGCATGAGGCCTAAATAGGGCCCGCTGTACAATTTTGGATTATTTATTGTGTCCTCTTTGTAATTATCAGTCAAAAGATGCAGTGACCAGCACTCATTAGTATGTAAAAAGTTCACAATAACAGGTTTTCAAAAGACAAATTTACTTTTATCTTTGAATGCCTTTTTTTGTTGCTTTTTTATTTTTTAATTATTATTGAGGTATAATGTATATACTACACTATTTGTTCATTTAAGTTTCCAGTTCAAGAGTTTTTAGTAAATTTACAGGGTGGTATAGAAAATCTCTCCTTCCCAGAAAAAGAAGCACTATACCAAGTTGGAGGTTCATACACCCATTTCTAGCACAAGCAACAATTAATTGACCCCAGTAGATTTGCCTTTTCTGGATGTTTCACATAAATGGGATCTTATCATATGTGGTCTTTTGCAACTGCCTTCTTTGCCTTAGCACATGGGTTTTTGGGGCTCTGCTCATCCATTTTGCAGCATGAATCAGTACTGTGCTCCTTTTTACTAAATGATATTCTATTGTATAAATAACTAAATTTTGTTCATTCATCCACTATTGATGAACATTTGGTCATTTTTTCTTTGGCATTGGTGGACATTCACTCATTTGGGCACTTTTGTTCTGAAGAAAGCTGCTATGAACAGCCACAAACAAATCCTTATGTGGACAAATGTTTTCTTTTGGGGTAGGTACCTTTTTGAAAACGGAAGAGTTTTCCAAAGCAGCTGCATCATTTTGCATTCCCACCAGCAGCATATAAGGCTTGTAGTTTCTCTGTACCCTACATTTGTTATTGTCGGTCTTTATTGTTACAGCCATCCAGTGGGTGTGAGTTGTATCTCACTGTGGTTTTGATTTGCATGGGACATCCTTCTGTGTGCTTATTGGCCATTTGTGTATCTTTGAAGGAATCTTTGCCTATTTTTAATTGCATCTTTTTATTAGTGAGCCGTAAGAGTTCTTGATACATTTTGGATGCAAGTCCTTTGTCACCTACAGGCGTACCCCAGAAACACTGTGGATTTGGTGTTAGAACACTGTGATGAGGAGACTGTCACATTCAATTCTAGTGAATTTTTTCTGAATATAGTGAATTATTTATACAAAACTATTGTTTATTAAGTGTGAAATAGCATTATGTCTTAAAAAAAATCCATACACCAAAAATACTTCATTGCTAAAAATGCTCATGATCACCTGAGCTTTCAGCAATTTTCCTGGTGGAAGGTCTTGTCTCCATATGGATGACTTAGGTCCTGGTAATAATTTAGTATCCTAGTGTTACAGTCTATTTTATCAGTCTTATTATTTCTCTTTTAACTTTAAGGCTGGTCAGTTGTTGTATCTAACTCCAAAAGGGAGGAATTATAACAAGATGTGAATAACCTCCCTTCTCTCATGGCCAGGAATCAGTGTTCAGTTTTTGTAGGGTCTCCTTCATCAGTTACATTTGCCCAGTCTTACATGGGTGTGGCTCATCAAGAGGGGACCCTGCAAAAGGGGTGCTTAGCATTTTAGTTTACACAGGCATGGGGGTTGGAATCAGCTTCTTCAAAACTCCTGTTAATGTTGGTATTTTGACCTTCCATGAATCATAAATATTCTTAATGGTATCTAGAATGGTGAATTCTTTCAATTTACTTTGCCCAGATCCATCAGATAAAACACCATTTGTGGCAGTTATGGAATGTATTTCTTAAGTAATTAGACTTCGAAGTCAAAATGACTTCTTGATGCATAGGCCACAGAATGGATGTTGTGTTAGCGGGTATGAGAACAGCATTCATCTTGTGCACCTCCATCAGAGCTTTTTGGTGACCAGGTGCACTTTCAATGAACAGCTAGATTTTGAAAGGAACCTTTTTTTCTTAGCAGTGGGTCTCAACAGAGGGCTTAAAATATTCAGTTAACCATGCTCTAAACAAAAGTACTGTCATCTGGGCTTTGTCCATTTATAAAGCATAGGCAGAGTAGATGTAGCATAATTCTGAAGAGGCCTAGAATTTTGGGATGGTACGTGAACACGGGCTTCTGCTTAAGATCACTGTTGTTATTAGCCCTCAAAAGAAAGTCAACCTATCCTTTGGAGTTTTGAAGCCAGGCACTGACTTCTCTCTGGCTATGAAAGTCCCAGATGGCATCTTCTTCTGATAGAAGGCTGTCTTGTCTACCTTGAAAATCTGTTGTTTAGTGTGGCTGCCTTCATCAATGAGTTTACCTAGATCTTCTGTATAACTGGCTGCAGCTTCTGCATCAACACCTTGTTTCACCTTGCACTTTTATGTTAATGGAGTTGGCTTCTTTTTTTAAACCTCATGAACCAACCTCTGCTAGCTTCAAACTTTTCTTCAGCAGCTTCCTCATCCCTTGAGGACTTCATGAATTGAATAGAGTTAAGGCCTTGCTCTGAAGCTTAAGGGAATGTTGTGGCTGGTTTAATTTTCTACCCAGACCACCCAAACTGTCAGGAATCAGGCTGTTATGATTTCTTATTTCTTATTATATAATACTATAAAATGTTCAATGAAATAGTACTTTTAATTTCCTTTAAGAACTTTGCACTTACAACTTGGCTTACTGTTTGGCACAAGAACCAACCTAGCCAACCTAGCTTTGGCTTTCATCATGCCTTCCTCACTAAGCCTAATCATTTCTAGCTTTCTATTTAAAGTAAAGGACATGTGACTCTTTCATTTGAACACTTAGAGGCCACTGTAGGGTTATTAATTGGCCTAATTTCGGTATTGTTGTGACTCGGGGTAGGCAGGCCCTGAGAGAGTGAGAGAGAATGGCTGAATGGCTGCTCCTTGGAGCAGTCGGAACATGGATAACGTCAGTTACATTTGCCCAGTCTTACATGGGTGTGGTTCATGGTACCCCCAAATAATCACAATAGTAACACCAAAGATACTGATCACAGATCACCATGACAGATATGACAATAATGAAAAAGTTTGAAATATTGCAAGAATTACCAAAATCTGACAAAGACACAAAGTGAGCACATGGTGTTGGGAAAATGATGCTTTAGATGTATGTAGGTTTGCCCCAAATGTCCAACTGGTGAAAATCACCATATGTGCAAAGTACAATTACAACTTATGCCTGTACATGAGTTGCAAATATTTTCTCTCATTCTATGGATTGTCTTTTTACTTTTCTAGATGACATTATTTGTGGAATTAGAGTTTGAAATTTTTATGAAGTCCAGTTCATCAGCTTTTTCTTTTATCACTGTGATTTTGATGTCATATTTAAGAAATCTTTGTGTAACTAAAAATCATGAAGATTTACCCCTATGTTTTCTTCTAAGATTTTTATAGTTTGAATTCTTACCTTTAGTTCTAGATCTATTTTAATTGTTATGTATGATATGGTATAAGGGCCTAATTGTTAGAAATTTCCCATCGTTGTTTAATTATAGTGGAAGCTTGAGAGTTGGTCAATAATAGAAAAAATTAGAGAGGACTCATGAAACATTACACATTCTTTTAATATTTTATTTGACTGTAAGCCATAAATGTACATTTATTTAACAGTCTTTTAAGGTTGAGACAAGGACTTATGCTGGACTGTATGTTTACAGAAAGGCCTGCTGTATGAACTTTTTTGTATAAAGAACACCATAGTGACTCTTTTCCAGTTTGGATTTTTTCCAGTGGAGCAGTCTAAAAATCATTTGGGTCAAAGTTCAGCCATAGGGAATAAAAAGAAAAGAAAGGACGATCACTTGGAAAACACTTTGAGTGAAGAATTTTAGGTTCATTTATTTTTCTTTGAAATCTTTTGCACTTGTCCTCCCAACACCTAACTCAACAGTATACTTTATTTTTACCAGCTTGCGTTAATTGTGTCTTCCCGGGGCATTCATCTTAGTGCATTGGGAGCAATTCTTTTTACATTCACATTTCTGTTTGTGCAATTTACTAAATTAGTTTATTTAAAAATAAGCGCTAGCATACATTCGAGGACAGCTCTCATTGGATGCTTGGGAGCACAGTTCTCCAGGGCAGGTCCAGGGCAGGCACAGAAGTGTGCAGAGTGCAGGACGGGGAGGGTGGCTGGGTGACCGGAGGTCCGCTCCCAGAGGGCCTGGAGCACATTGGTAAAACCTTCCCGTTGTCGTAGTGCAGATCTGTGAGGAGCGCGTCTTCGTGGAGAGGCCTAACTGACAACTTATGTGTTTGTTCACTGTGTGATTTTTAACTTAGCCAAACCCCGCAGTGAGGAAGGGGCTGTAGCACCAGGCTGGAAAACTCGATTATTCTAGAATTAGGCTGTTTTGGTTTGAAAGAACCAGTTGGTTCTTTCTGATATATAGTCAGGAAATATTTGTGGAGAGAATGATCAGGCTTCCTGTGTTGTATCCTTGCTTGAAAAAGAAAACAAACAAAACTGAGCCATACAACGTCTCAGGCCCTCATTTGTGAAGTTAGGTGGAGAGTTGGCAGGGTCTGTTTGTAGGTGCGGCTGCGATAATGCATATGTTGACTTTGGTGTGCATTGGTTTCATCTGCCCAAGGGCATTGAGACACTCTGCTAATTTTAGGCCCTCAAACTAGTTAGTGGGCTCAGAAGAGGATTCTGCTTTCCTGGCTCCCAGCTCTCTGTCCTAGCCACCAAAGCATGCTGGGAGTCACTCCTGACCTCTATTTCCTCTCCCTCCTCACCACCTCCAGACTATCTCTGGTCTTACACATTCGACCTCCAGAGCACACCTTGGCTTTGCCCACCACTCTCCATCATGGCTCTCACCATTGTGACATTGGCCACCACCATTTTGCACCTGGACAGTACCAATGGTCTCTGCGTCCACACTCACTCCTGTAGTACATTACTTTGCAGCATTCAGAGGAATCTCTTTGAGACAAAAAGGTGCCTTGACCCCCCACCCCTTGGCACAGCTTTTCCCTGTCCCTCTCTTTTTTTCCCTGATACCTTCACATTTTCTAGGTCACAGTTTAAAAGAAGCTCATGCTGATTGTCCCATCCTAAATTAGATCTCCTGTCATTCACTTTCACTTCCTCTTCCTTTATGACACTTAATTACAACTTACAGTTCTTCCTGTGATTTTGTTGTCTTTTCTTACCTCTAGACTATAAATTCCTGTAGGGTTTCTAGACCTAGGACAGTGTCTGCAGTGTCTGGCAGTAGTGGACAGTCAGAGGCTATTTGATACTGAGTAAATGGATGGCTGTGAATGAATATAAATCGACTCCCCTTGGTCACCTGTGTGTCTCTGCCCAGTCCTCTGCTCACATACACCATGGAATCTGTGGACAAAACAAAGCTGAAACCAAGGTATTAAACAACCCAGTAGAATTCCTCCTTGCGTGACATGCCAGGTGGCTGTCTAGCTTGTCTGCTACTCAAAGGCATCTGCAGACGGAGGTTTTGCATCCCAGGCGGGCTCCTCTCGTGGAGCTGGATCTTCCCAGAGAACTTTCTCCACATCAGGGCCTTCTGTGTGCTGGCCTTTTGCCTAGAGGGCTACATCTGCTCAGAAGAGGTACCTTTTCCCAATTCTCTCCAAAGCACTGCCTGGGTGGGCACGGCTGCCTGCTCTCTTGGTAAAGGAACATGGGGAACAAGGAAGGTCACAGCAGACATCCATCCCAAACGAGCAAGCCCCAAATGGAGTTCTGCTCTTGAAAAATACCTTTTCCCCCTTCAGCTGTTGTCCAGAGCCGCATCAGCCGAAGCCAGTGATGCTGAAAGCTGCGTGGCCAAGAAGCCCCAGGGTTGCAAATGGACTTTGGCAGGATGCCAAGCCAGGGCTTTTGTGCATCTCAGAAACTACCTTTTGGATAATTTTAGGCCAAGAAAAGTTGGGTAACTTCACTTTGGTACAGGTTGAGCATCCCAAATCCAAAAATCCAAAATTAGAAATGCTCCCAAGGTGAGGCACTTTTTGATTGCCGGCGTGATGCTGAAGGCTCATGTCCAGTGCTCCCGGGAGCATTTGGGATTTCAGATGCTCAGCCCGTTTGTATATGCAGTGTTCCAAAATCTGAAAACATCTGCATTCTGGAACACTTCTGGCCTCTAGCATTTCAGAGAAAGACTATTCAACCTGGACTTAGGACAAGCAATTTGGAGACTCTGAGGAAACTGCTGTCATAGCTAATTAATTATTTGGATGGGGGATGGGGTCCTAAAGGGGATGCTGTTGCTTTTAGCGGTTCTTCACATAGACTATAATTCATCCTTTAGACTGTGCAAGTCAGTGACTTTTAGCATATTCACAGAGGTGTCAGTTCATAGATTGACCATCACAAAGGTCCATCTTAGGACATTTTCGTGACACCATAGGAGAAACTCTGCACCCGTCGACTGTCACCTCCAACCCCTTAGCAACCACTAATAAAGGACACTGTTATCTGCTGCATTAAGTTCTGGCAGCTTTACAGTCGTGATATTTAGACTGTTAAACCAGAAAGAGTCCCAAAGTGGTGAATATTGTTTAGCTACTGTTTTTTTTTTTTAACCACTAAAATAAGATTAGTCCCCAGAGAAGATGAAGGGTATTGCTAACGACATTTAGATTGTGATTCACTGTGCAGCCTGCTATTGTGAGAAACTGCAAAAATTGCATTTTGTTGGCATTTGCTCTTTAGCCAGAAAGCCTCTAGGCAGCTGTAAAGCTGCCCATCTTTTCTGGTTCATAACCAGAGCAATATCCACAACACATAAAGGAAAAGGTGTTAAGACCAAAGCATGTAAATGGGTGTCTTTCCCATCAAGGGTTCTGAGTCCCGCTAGGTGCTGAGGGGAACAGTAGTAGCCTTGCCTCTGCCAAGTCATGGCAGTAACTAGTATGGCAGTATAGTAGTCATGGCAACAGTAACTCACATTTGGCCACTTATTCTGTGCCTGGTCCAGGTGTTTTATGTGTATTAACTCCTTAGTTCTGCACAAAACCCTTTTGAGGGCGGTGCCATTATTCCTGCTTTACAGGTAAGGAAACTAAGGCCTAGAGAGGTTAAGGAATTTGCATCAGGTCACACGGTTGGTAAAGAATGGAAATAGGATTTGAACTTGGGCAATCAATCCTCAGAGTCAGGACTCCACTGACTAGTTAAAGTTTCGGGAGATGGAAGTCCACAGTCTGGTGTGTCCTGTGTGGTCTGTCCGCTGTCTCTTGCTTGAGCCTTGGCTCCTGGCTGTGTCCCCTGTCTGGAATAAACCAGCAAAGGTGGGCAGCTTTACAGCTGCCTGGAGGCTTCGTGGCTAAAGAGCAAATGCCAACAAAATGCAATTTTTACAGTTTCTCTTGGTATTTCCAATTTGTGTATTATTTTGAGTCAGATAAATTAACTGGAGTGAGACCTCAAATTCTTAAATGTTCTTACAATGTGACGTGGGGTGAGAGCCTTGCTCATCAGACTGCTTGAATTCTCAAATGTCCTTACATTGTGATGATGTGACATCTGGAGTGTGCCCCCACGGACCCACCCACAGGACACTGCCCCATGATCACCCTGATTGCTCCTGCAATAGTGCCTGCACAATGTGTAACTAACTCAGTTATTTACTTGTTTATTGTGCATCTCCCGTTATCCTGTAATGTCTTCAAGAGTCGGACTTGTTGAATGTCCAGTGACTGGTCACGGTGGGTGCTCAGGACATGCTGGAATGAGTGAAAGAGGTCAAGTTGCATCTACAGGGGGTGGAGTGAGGTTTGTGGCGGAGGCAGCATTTAAGCCGGATGGGATGTAAGGTGAGGTTGGGGATGGTATGGGGTGTGTTGGGAGCATGTAGTGGTCTACCTTCGAGAGATCCCATGGTGTGGCTTAAGCAGAGTTTCTCAACTTCAGTGCTCTTGCCATTATGGGCTGGATAGTTCTTTATCGCGGGGCCCTGTCCTGTGTGTTGTGGGTTGATTAGCATTACCCTGGCTTGTATCCACTGGATTCCAGTAGCGCACCACACATTCCCCAGTGAGATCTCCAAAAAAGGTCTCTAGACATTGTCAAAATCAGAGTTATCCCTAGCTACCAGGACTAGCACCGCTCATGGGTCTCGTGGGCCCAGTGCTAGATACAGTTGGAAGAACCAGAGCTTTGGGCTCCTTTTAGCCCAAGAGCCAGAATCAGCAGGAAGCCTTTGACATCTTCACTCACTTCTTCACCATATATTTGCTGATGCCTCGTGCATGCTTCTGGCATGCCAGGACTCAGTGTTACATGCTGATGATATGCTGGAAAGGGAAGGCAAATACAGGCCTTTCCTAGAGTTTTGAGGATAGTGGTCCCTTATCCAGGGATTTGATGCTCCAGGTCAGGGTTTAGGAAGAGACAGTGTGGACTGGAATCAGGGGTTGCTGGAGGGAGCTGTTCTCACAGCCCCTTGCCCCAGGTGGAAATAGCGGGACCTGGCCCAAGAGGAGGGCAGTGGTGGGGATAGGAAGGTGGGCCCCTGCAGGGGATGTTGTAGCCATGGACGGCCACGAGCTAGGTAGCCGCCTGCAGTGACTCAGGATCCTAAGATCTGTAGATTGGCAGTCTAGGGATGATGGTGGCAAAATTAGGGACATCTGGAGAAGGAGCCAGTCTTTACTTTTGTTTTTTGATTGATTGATTGATTGATTGATTGAGGAAGGGTCATGCTGTGTTGCCCATGCTAGAGTACAGTGGTGTCATAGTTCACTGCAGCCTCAAATGCCTGGACTCAAGACATCCTTCTCAGTCTCCCAAGTAGCTGGAGGCTATCATGCCGAGATATTTTTTTCTTTTTAATTTTTTGTAGAAATAGGGTCTTGTAGTCTTGTTCAGGCTGGTCTCAAACTCCTGGCCTCAAGCAACTCTCTCTCTTTGGCCCCCCAAAGTGCTGGGATTCCAGGCATGAGCCTGGAAAAAAGCTGATCTTGAAGGAAAGATGATGAATTTGCCCATGAAAGTGTTAAATTTAAGGTACTGATGAGACAAGCTGGGAGCCGGGACGTGTCTAGAAAAATAAACATACTACGTTCCACTCATTTTTAAGTAAATATTATGGCTTTCTAGTCAAGTGAAGAAATACAACCTCTTGGTTTCCAATGCGTGTATTATTTTGAGTCAGATAAATTAACTGGAGCTGAAACCTTAAATTCTTAAATTTTCTTACAATGTGACATGGGGTGAGAGCCTTGCTCGTCAGACTGTTGGAAATCGCAAATATTTTCACAATGTGATGATGTGATGTGGAGTGAGAGCGTCGCTCGTCAGACTGCGTGAATTCTCAAATGTCCTTACAATGTGACGATGTGATATGAGGTGAGAGTCTTGCTCATCAGACTGTTTGAAATCTCAAATGTTTGCACAATGCAATGATGTGACGTGGGGTGAGAGCTTTTCTCGTCAGACTGCGTGAGTTCTCAAATGTCCTTACAATGTGACGATGTGATATGAGGTGAGAGCCTTGCTTGTCACACTGTTTGAATTCTCAGGTGTTTTCACACTGTGACGATGTGACGTGGGCTGAGAGTCTTGTTCATCAGACACTTGAGTTCTCAAATGTCCTTAGAAAGTGACAATGTGACATGGGCTGAGAGCCTTGGTGGTCAGACTGTTTGAATATTCAAATGTCTTTACTATGTGACGTGAGGTGAGAGCCTTGGTGGTCAGACTGCTTGAGTTCTCAAACTATGACGACATGACGCGGGGCGAGAGCCTTGCTCGTCAGACTGAGCAGTAGTGTCTTTTTAATTCTGTCTTCCAAAAGCAAACTTAGATTTAAGAAAATGTGGGACAGCACCTGTGGCTCAAAGGAGTCAGGGGCCAGCTCCATGTGCTGGAGGTGGCGAGTTCAGACCCAGCCCCAGCCAAAAACTGCAAAAAAAAAAAAAAAAAAGAAAGAAAATGTGACTTTCCTCTATGAAAACTAAGATAGTTATTTATCATTATATTCTCCCATGAATCATGTGAGGTTGTGTACAAGTAACAGGCTTAGCATGTTCTACAAGCAGAGTATTATAGTGGTAGGTGCTACTTGATGCCATCATTCATCCCCCGGGCCTTTTCCTAGTTGGGTGATGAAAAATTGATTCATTTGCTTTTGGGAAGTGTATTTATTATAGTTATTCATTGATTAACTGTTAATAGTGAAAGGATCAATGAAATTTCTAATTCTTGGTATATATTAAAAAGTCACCTTTTTAGAAATTGACAAATATACCCAAAAGGTAATAAAAATGAGAGAGGGAATATATTAGAGACAAATCCAAGAAGACAGTTCATGATATGAAAAGTGCAACTGCAAAAAGCAATTACAGTTTGAATATCTGTCTTTAATGCAGGATATCAGTACATAAACAGAGTTCCACAGGACAGATTAATGGTGAGGCTTTGGGTGAATTCATACAGGTTTTTAAGATTCTTCTCTGTATGCAATGGCTTTGTACCCAATAATGTTTAAAGAAAACTCACAGGCTTTTTCTGTCCATAGTTTAATACCCCCTCAAAATTTACTGTCCCTCAATTTTGCAATATATATATTTTTGATAATCTCTTATCAGTCAGTTAAAATTTACCGGCGTCCAGATCTTGTTATCTCCTCTACAATAAGTAAATCTGATTTCCAAGACTAATTTTCTCTTTAAAAATATTTCAAAATTAATTAAAAAATTTGATTTAGAAAATTATGGTAACTAATTTTTTTTAGCCTTGTCCTTGGGACAGATGTAGGCACTCCTAGATGGCCGCATCTTCTCTATATAATAATCTCACCTGTGTGATCACCTAGATTGGACATTTTGTGGCAGAACAAGTAAAGTTCAGGCCTGGTTTGCCCCTCAGCCCCTGTAGATCATGATCAGTTTATTTGCTTTTTCTGTGTTTCCTATTCTTCACCTTTAAGCAAAGTGGTAGGGTTGCTCTAAGAAGGATGTATCACTGCAGATGCTTAGGGGACCAGGGGCAAACCAGGCTAGCTGTGAACTGTGGCAAATTCAAGAGCACAAGCCCTATGTAAAGGGGCATTCACTCCCTTTGGGCTCAGTGTGACCAGATTTTCCGAGGGAATCCAGAAAGCCAGGTGTATATAAGAAACTAATGGATTAAAAATGTTAGCAACAAATTCATAATTTTCTAAACACTGTGTGGACCCATGAGAACACATCTGCTAGCCAGACCTCATCCTCAAGTGTGTGACCCCTGGAGGGGATCACCAGTTAGTACCTGTAGAAGATAGATGTCTGGGCTCCAACCTGTGTCCACAATCAGCCCTGTGCTTTTGGCAAGGACCGTGAAAGAGTCAGCTCTGGGCCTCAGCACCATTGTCTTTGTATACAGGCCTCTAATTTACCAGGATGTTCTATTTGAAGGAAGTTTGTTAAAGACAACAATGTTACTATCAAGGTGCACGACTTAGAAGCAGCCCAGGGCACTGTCCATCTTCATGGTGTTCACTAACCCACTGAGATTCTGAGCAGCTTTCAGATGGAAAGCTGCTGGTTATTTTCTGTGTGACCTTGAACTTGAGCCTCAACTAATATTTCTTCTCCTCCCCCAGCCAGGCCTCAGCATCCCACCCTTGGTCAAAGGAAAGGCTGGTTAAAGTAAACTCTGAGAGTTCCTCCAGCACTACCAACTTCCAGTACTGGGTAGGAAAACGTGGGCTTGTGTGAATTAAGCTTTCTGGTCTCACTAGGATGGGCTGCAGTAATGGGTTTACTCAGCTCGGTACCAAAAGTCAGGTATGTACTTCAAGAATAACTGAGATGAGTCAAGTATGCGAGTCCAGGCCTTGGGTCTTACTTTACTTTCAGTGGCAGCCTCAGAGCTGGCCCAGGGATTCCCCCTGCCACTCAGATTCCCTTGTGTACAGGCTGCCTGGCACCTAGACTATAATGAGCAGAAGTAGCAAAAGTGATGGGATGTTATTTCCTTCAGTATGGTGCCTAAGACTGTAACTTCCATCTGCTGGCAGATCTTTTGCCTTGCTGGCCTTGATGAAGTGGTTTTCATGTTGTGAGCTGCCGTACTGGAGAGGCCCACATAACAAGGCACTGAGGGCGGCTTCCCGCCAGATTCAGCTTGGACCTGAAGCCCTCAGCCCCGTAACCTGCAAGGGGCTGAGTCCTGCTGGCAACTACATAGGTGAGCTTGGAAAGCAGATCCTGCCCCAGGAGTCCTCGGACAAGACCTCAGCTTTGACCAGCCCTTTGACTGCAGCTTGTGAGAGTTCCAGAGCAGAGGACTGGCTAAGCCACACCAGACTTTCACGGAGTCTGTGTTTTAAGCCACAATGTTTGCAGTAATTGGTGATATAGTTGTAGATTGCTAAATTGCCATCTCTGACTTTGTTAAAATATTAACATTGAAAAAGTTGAATTCATTGCGGACGTTCTTATTCATAGCAGATATAAGCATTTCAGGTAAATGAGAAGATGCTTCACTGTGTATTAACCAGATCCCCACAGGCATATCCAGAGCTTTGTGTGCAGTGTTTCATCTGGGTCACCTTCATTCAATTGACTGCCTTTTTTTTTTTTTCATTCTTTCTGTAAGTACTTTGTCTCAAAATTCAACCTTGACTTTATCATAGTTATCGATTAGGGCCCTAGACTGGCTTCTTTTTTTTTTTTGAGACTGTGTTTTACTCCGTCAGGATGGCTAGAGTATAGTATAGCTCACTGCAACAAGCCCAATTGTTTGGGCTCAAGTGATGCTCCTGCCTCAGCCTCCTGAGTGGCTAGCATTACTTTTAATGGAGATGAGGATCTCGCTTCTTGCTCAGGCTGGACTCAAATTCCTAAGCTCAAGTGATCCTCCCACCTTGGCCTCCCAGAGTGCTGGGATTATAGGCGTGAGCCACCCTGTCTGCCCCTGACTCATGTTCTTTTATCAATTTTAGTAGAATACATACCTCTCTGCTGTGCTTTTACAACCTGTATGAGCTGCACACACATACTTTCTCATGAATGCTTCTGTTAAATACCACAGAATCATAGAAAGTCTATGTAAAAACCTCACTTACTAATGCATTTCTTGACTAAGTTCGTAGCTTTCACAGAATCTTGATTTGGTTTTGAAAGGCAATTTAGAGGATAATTTAGAGGATTAGATAGTAATCAATAATATCAAGAAGTGTTTGGGGCCAAATACCTGACTAGGCAAAGACCAAAAAATGAATAGAAAAATACACAAAACAAAACCAAAACAAAATAAAAAATATGCCACCACTAACAACAACAAAACCACCCTGCAGGGTTGTTTTGTCTTAGGGAAACAAGTTTCTCTGCTTCTGTTTCTCATCCAGCATCATTAAGTTGCTGGTAAATAAAGCACGTTGGTTAGTTGCAGGCCAGAGCTGCCCGGACTTGAATGTGCACACAAGTCACCTGGGGATTCAGGAAGATGCAGGTGCTGACTCAGTGGGCCTGGGTTGGGGCCAGGTGATGCCCATGCAAGGACAGCGTCTGGGGGCCCAGTGCTGCTTTCTATGCCCACGAGCAGCTGCCCCCTTGCTGCACTCACCTTGTCCCTCTTCCTCAGCCCTCATTTCCAGGCACTTCAACTCCTTGATTGGAGTTGTCAGGCGTTTGCTGTTTAACTGGGCTGTCTCATATTTAAGCTCTTTATCTAGGAAAGCTAGGGGAAAAACAACTGGTTCCCTAAGTGTCTTTTTTTTCATAATGACAAATGCTGTATGTATAAGGGTGCTTTAGCAATGGACCTCCAGCCTATGCAGACTTCCATAGCTCAGATTGCCAGAACAGTGTGCCTAGAGGGCTTCCAGAGATGTGGGACTATACCAGGGGTAGATATTTGCTTTGCCCTTCTAGACATCTCTTAGCTAATGCCCAGGCCTTGTACTGGGGGTAACTCTGGTGAAATAATTCAGCTCAAATACTGTTACAAATTCGCTCTCATAATGTACAAAGCTGACCTTTTGGGGCTTGGGAGAGGTACACATTTACAAAAGATTCCTCCTCAAGGATTCCTAAAATATCCTCAAGTCAGCCTTGATTAAAATTCAGATGAGATTAAAGACCCATCAGGTTTCTCTGTAGCAGGAATCCATGAGGATCCAGCTGCTTTTGAGATTATAGAGCCCTGACTCAACAAATTATCTTATTAGATAGATAGGTTAGATTTCACTAATGATAGGTGAACTGTCATTTATTTTAGGTCAAATCTATTTATTTTATACCTTGTCATCATAAATCCAGGTTTTAAGTTTTTACTAAGTAAACAAGTAATATTGAAAGATTTATTTTAATAGCTCCAAGGACTATTGACAATTTGAAACTCTATTTGTCATGGGAAACTATTTGTTAAAATGTTTGCTTTAGGGAGCTGTTTATAAACTCCATTGTAGAAGGTTGATTTATGCAGCAGCCTTGGGGCATTGATCACCTCCCTGATCTGGTTTTGATTAATTCATCCAGTTTAAACGACCCTGCAAATAGCTTCAGAAATAGGAACACAGCTAAAAGCATTCAGTGGTATAAAAAGGTTATTATGTAAGCAAAATAAATAAACGATGCCAACAATTAACTGTAAAGGACAAAGCAGATTCTCAATTTTTTTTTTTTACGGCAGCATTCAGATCTTCAGGAAATCTTGTCGCTCCTTCTCCTCCCTCTGTCTGCAGTGCCTGCCTTATAGGTAACTATCTGTGTGTAATCAATTGTCCCGAAACTTAGCGTCTTAAAACAGCAGATAAGTAGTCTCTCACAGGGTCTGCAGGGATCTGGGTGCAGCTTAGCTGCTGTAGTCTCTCATAAGGCTTCAGCCAAGGTGTCCGGTGGGCTGTGGTCTCATCCAAAAGCTTAACAGGGGAATATTCTTTTCCAAGTTCATGGGCATGGTTATTGGCAGAATTCAGTTCCTCATGGGATGATGGCCAGAGGTTTCCCTGTTTCTTGCCACCTTCTTGGTCTCTCTATACGGCTGTTTAGAACATGGCAGCTTTTTACCTCCAGATTAAGGGCTCCAGAGAGAGGAAAGGAATTAAGAAGAAAGAATGAAATTCATAGTCATTTTTTTTAGCCTGCCCTTTGAAGGGACGTCTGATCATGGTATCTGTTTTTAGAAGCAGGTTGGTAGGGGTAGCTCCACTAACGGGGCTGGGGTTGCACAAGGATGTGAGATCCCCAGGCAGGGATCTTTGGGGCTGTCTTGGAGTCTTTCTGCCTCACACGGTGAGGGCTGAGTAGATGAGAGTTGGAGCCATCTGTCCCTGCTAGATGGGGCTTAATCACTGTCTCTCTTGGTGAGAAGCTCACACCAGGCTTTGTTCAGACTGATTTCCAGCTGGTCGTGATTTGGTTCAACATCCGTGGTTTGGTCAAGGACTGGTAGGTTAACATGCACGTGTATTTTATTCTATAGTGTATGTACAAGTTTTTTTGTTTGTTCACATGTTTTGTAAAATTCTGAAAAATTAAGAAGAGAAAGGTAGCCTAAAGCCAGAGTCTACTCTCAGGTGATAGTAAGCTGAGTATGGTGGGTGGGAAGGTAGCCCTGGCATTTTAAAAGGTTAGCACTATCTCTTTTTTGTCATTTAGATTTTAGCTTAAATGTAGAAGCCTCTGTCCTTTCCTGTCCCTCTACTTTAAATCAGCCACTGCCTGACTCTTGATTCTCTGCACAGCTTGTAGGGCTTGTTCATCTCTTCCCTGCTTATTTAGCTGTTCACTATATATTTCCTCACTCAGAATCAAGCACAGCAGGGACCTCATCTTCACGGTCCCCTCATATCACCAGCACCTCGCATGGGGCCTGCCCAGCAAACCACAAGCTCTCAGTAGATAGTTATTGAACAGACGAACATATCGAACTCATGGATGTGAAATGATTCCGCGGAGCTTTCTGGAAATTATAGTATCATTATGACTTGCAAACGAAATGCCATTTATTCAGTTAACGTGCATAATGCATTCATTTATTAAAAAGAAAACAGTCTCAAGGTTACAGGGTAATTTTGTCCCTCTGTAAGTGCTGGTGGGCCATTTGGCAGACTGTGCCATCTTCCTAAGCCTCAGTTTCCTTTGGATTTGAGGAAAGGGGCTGCAGGTTGGGGGTCCTCTGTCCTTCCCCAGATCTAGCACAGGCAGTGGGAGTCCCAGATGCTGCTCCCTGGGAATAGCTCTGTTTTTCATGTTTTCGACATTGGTTGCCACATAAGATTGTGATTAAAGCCAGACAGGGTTCTGTGGCCACCCCGTAAAAGACAAGTTTGAAACCACAGGGTTTCCATGTCCACTAATGGCCATTCCAGCTCTGTCCAGGCAGGCACCAGCAGCAGTTCTGAGGTGTATAAGGGTAGATTCTTGAGGCCCACAAAGATTCAGTCCAGCAGAACATAAAAGTCCCCTCCCCATCCCCCGCCTCACACCTTACTAATACCCATATCATACTGTCTGTCTTTGCAATGTTACCATCGATTTTTCTTTCTTTCTTCTTTTTTCATGTTGACTTACTCATTTCAAGATTTCATTTTGGCACCTTGTTTTCCACCAGATAGCCAGAGCTTCAGAGAGCCAAGTTTTATAATTAAAATTCTGTCACATTCCCCTGAAACAGTGCAAATGGTGCCACGAAACCTGGCAGAAAAGATGTATATGCACTTCTCTTCACCTCATAATTTAAATATAATACTTCTGGCAGCATTCAGTTTTTGGCATTTTTAATTCTAATTAAGAAACTATTACTGAGCATTTGTATCCTCTATACTGTATTCTGTTGTGTCTCTGTGCTTCCTTGCGACCGCCAAGCTCATAAACAAACAGCTTGGCTGCATGGCTGTAGCGGCCCACGTGCTTTTTCCTGGCCTTTGGGAATCACCAGGTCCCAGGCATAATTAGTATAAATCAAAATCTCTAGACTGTGACAGGAAAATGGTATGTTTGAACAGCAGCTTATTAAAATGACCTACTTAATTTAGGAAAAATATTGTATCCACTTACGTGGGTAACCTGGTTGTTCTCCCTGGTGGATTTTACATTTCTCTCTCTCTCTCTTTCTTTTTTAAGGCAAGGAAAGGGAATGGAAGGGTCCATTCTACTTTATCCAGGGTGCAGACCCACAGTTTGGACTGATGAAGGCCTGGTCCACTGGGAACTGTGACAGTGGTGGTGACGAGTGGGAGCAGGAGATCCGGCTAACTGAGCAGGCCGTCCAGGCCATCAACAAGCTGGACCCCAAACCCAGGTTCTTCGTTCTGTGTGGTGACCTCATCCACGCCATGCCGGGTAAGAGTTGACTTGTCACTTGTGACTTTTCCTCCTCATTTGGGCAGGAAAAAAAGTAAAACACTCTTGCTCCAGAGACATCGTGATGAGGTGATAACCCGTCCTTCCCCTTCATCACTGAGCGACAGAGAGTGCACACTCATTTTATATTTAGAGTTTGGCGAGATTAACCACAGTAATTAGGCAGATCTGCAGTTCTGATAATCTGAGCTTCATATGAAAAATGGGACAGATTCCCACATGTCATCTTTCTGCATTTCCAGGGACAAACTTGAACTGCTTCCAGACACACCATATCCATAAATGTAATCTTCTCATTTCCTTTCTTCTTAACGCTTTTATTTCTCCATGTATTTGTTGGTGCTTTTTTGGTTGCAAGTGACAGAAATCTAATTTAAACTAGAGTAGGTTTTTTTTTTTTTGCCTCCTGGGATTGTAAAGTACAGGGACAGATCTGGGCTTCAGGTACAGCTGGATTCAGGGGTTCAGAGGTTGTTAATAGGACTCCCATCTCTCCCATCACTGAGCTCTCCTTTCATTTACATGGGTCCCTTTGCTAGATAGTGGCTCCTGGGAGCTCTAGGGTTACATGCTTTTCATAGTCTTGGCGGTTCAATCAAAGTCCCAGACCGATCTAGCTGACCTGACCCCCTGCAGCCGTGATGTGGGGTTAGTTCCACTAGACCCATGTGGTCTGAAGAACAGGTGCTTCCTCTAAAGAAGAGTGAAATACTAGAAATACAACAATCACACATGCTTTCTGAAACTCTCTTTCTTTTTTGGTTTTTCCTACTCTTAAGTCCTCTCTTAGGGAAGAATAAAGTCCAGTAAGCAAGTTAATAAGCAAATGGAAAATGCCCTTGTCCCTCAGGGAGGCAGAGGTGACCTAAAAACCATTGCAGAAAATACAGCAATGGTCTGTGAATATCTGTATTTGGCTAACTTCACCTTACAAACCAAGATTTTTAGTCCTGTTGTGATGTCTAACCCTTTCAGGAGCTGAGGCACCCTGGAGGAAGCCTGGGTGCATTAGTTCTTCCTCACTGATGCACTCTCTTCTGGCAGCCCCTTTCCAGAACAAAACCCTGATGATGAGTGGAAAAGGGCAGGGAAAATTGCTCTGTCTAAAGTCCAGGGCATGTAGCCAGCAGAAAGAACCCTGAGACCTACCCTCATTCTTGGCTTGCGTGCATTTTGCACAGAGCTGTGTATATGGACATGCCATGTCGCTAGCTCTCACCAAGTAGAACCATGGTGTCCTCCCTGGTGAAGCAGCCGTCATGGCAGGTGGCAGGAGAGAACATGGGGGCCACGGGCAAAGACCTTACTCCGGTGGCTGGGATGCCAGCCCATGCCTGCTGTCGATGAACTGGGTGAGTATACACAATCTCCTCATATGAGGGGCTCAGATTCTGAGCCAAGAGCCTACTGAGGCAGGAGAAATTTGAAACCTCAGCAGCCCGGGGCTACACAGTACAGGACAGAGCACTCCATACCTTTCTACAGGCAATGAACATCTCAGCAGCTTGGTGCAGAGAACGTTCACAGGGATGGTCCTGAGTTCTGTTTCGTTGAGAGGTAAAGTTTTAGCTATGACTACAGAGTGCCTTGGCCTCAGAAGGAGTCAGACATCACAGCTGCATTCAGAGCTTTCTCAGGTGAACTAAGGTGCTATGTTGACCATACAGATTAATGCCACTTTCCAAATGGTCTAATTTGCAGTTCACCAGTTTCTTTGGGATTATATGGCCGTATGTGCATGTCAGCAAGAGCTCTCACTCTGGACCACACAGTGAACAAACATCTGCTTTTATTGGACATATGAAAATAAAATTTCACGGCTCGGCACCTGTGGCTCAACTGGCTAAGGCGCCAGCCACGTATACCTGAGCAGGCGGGTTCGAATCCAGCCCAGGCTCGCCAAACAACAATGACAGCTGCAACCAAAAAATGGCCGGGCGTTGTGGCGGGTGCCTGTAGTCCCAGCTACTTGGGAGGTGGAGGCAAGAGACTCGCTTGAGCCCAGGAATTGGAGGTTGCTATGAGCTGTGAAGTCATGGCACTCTATCCAGGGTGACAGCTTGAGGCTCTGTCTCAAAAAAAAAAAATAATAATAATAATAATACTCATTTATCTTCTCCTTTAGCTTTCCTCCAATTTACTTGGAGTGGCTCGGTTCAATTTCCTTTCCATTCCCTGATTTTGATAAATACTAAGGCATGTAGGTTATGCCACAAAGGAGTATTAATCCTGCAAGTGAGAGGCCAGAATAAATTCAGTGATGCCACATTAAGGTTTTCTACCTTAACTTTTATCAGATACCAAAAGGCATAAAATACTGTACAAGATAGCATTATATAGAGTCACTAGCCCACAGGGGGTAAAAGTGGAAATGCGGGGGCCACAGATATGTATAGCACAGAACCCAGTCTGACCTCAGCCCCATGTTCGTGAGGAGGTTATTATGGAGAAGAGCTATATTTAGCTATTCTATACTATGAGAGTGTAGATTTCTGAAGAGGGTCCCTTCTTTCCATCTCTTATTTTTCAAATTAGGACACAACAAATTTAAGAGATTTAAACCTCTATCTAGGTGGAATAGAACATGGCCTTGCTTGATCCGGGCCACACAGTGCTGCCTGCAGTGCAGACGTGATGCAAGAGAGACTTTAGAAGAATAGCAGCAAAACCAGAGATGTCCTGCTTGGCCCCAAAGGTGCTGACAGACCCCAAACGTCTTCAATGATGACTGTGCTACATGTGGCCTGTGTCACAGTGGGCATGTAAGCTCTCTGTGTAGCTGTGTCTTCCTTTACTATAAAATGGGGGTAATAATTACACCACCCTCAAAGAGTTATTGTGGAGATTAAATGAGTTGTTATGTCCAAACCAAACCATCCTAAAGTGGAAAAATCCTAAGCCAAACTATCTTAAGTCAGGGACCAGCTGTACTGACAGCAGACAGTAAATGTTAACTCATGCTGCTGCTACTGCTGCTGATTATCATCATCATCTCTGTTTTGTGGTCCTGAGAAATTTCAACTTTAGCATCTGCTCTTTGGACCACCCAACCCTGAAGACCAACGTTCATAATCAGAACCGAATTCCCTTCTTCTACCTTTTTGTACTTGCTTGGATTATTCTCCCAACTTCCTATGCTGCTTTCACTATTCAAAATTAAGTGTGTGCCTGTGCAGACCAAGCTCTGAAAAACTAATCGGTCAACAAATATTTAGATCAGTGGCATGTGAGACGATGAGAGATCTGACAGTTTTTGCCTTCTAGTTTTAGTTTAAGAGAAATAAGAGTGGAGGCTGGGGATGGTGGGCTCACGTCTGGAATTCTAGCACTCTAGGAGGCCAAGGTGGGTGCATCCCTTGAGCTCAGGAGTTCATGACCAGCCAAGCAAGAGACAGACCCCATCTCTAAAAATAGCCGGGCATTGTGGTGGGCGCCTTTAGTCCTAGCTACTTGGGAGGTTGAGGAAAGAGGATCACTTGAGCTCAAGAGTTTGAAGTTGTTGTGAGCTATGACATCATGGCACTCAGCCCAGGGTGACAAAGTGAGACTCTGCCTCAAAAAAAAAAAGTAGGGGAGGAGCCAAGATGGTGATCTGTAGCCAGCTTTCCGCAGAGGTTCCCATCCAGAAGGAGAGTTGAGGGACAGAAACTCAGCAAGAAAGCCAATGGTTTGGATCTGAGCCAAAAGAAAAGGTCGAAGAGCGCACATCAACCCTGCTGGGGCGACCTGAGACCCCCGAGGACACAAACAAAAAGGTACAGAGCACATCACCAAGCAGATGGGCGTTCCCTCCCCCATGAGAGAGGTTTGCAGTATACTCCATACCTCCATACAAACAAGCGAGCAGAGTTCGGATGTCCTCCCACTCTACCCCACGGGAGAGACCCTCTAAAAACCAGACCTTCTTCCCCTACTAGGGTGCCGCGGCGCTCTCTAGCCAGGCATAAAACTGTATATACTTTCTACCTGCAAGTTGGTGTTCCTGGTGTTCCCCTCCACTCTCACCCCGAGGTCTGGTGGCCTGTTACCCACAGAGTCCAGATTCTTGGAGATTTTCTCAAGGAGTGTGGACGGGCGCAGGCTTGCTGAACTGTGCTCGTTTTCCGGCAGTGGTGAAAGGGGAGAGAGCCATGAGGAGACCTGGCTGGTAGGAAGGTCTCCTGGGGCATGAAACAGCAGCCAACTCCGGGAACAATAGCTGGAGAGCTGCACTCCTGGGGATGTTTTGAGGAGACACTCCAGGTCTTCTGGGCGGCCAGGGGAAGTGGTGGCTTCTCTGGTGCTGGTGACAGCAGAGCAGACCAGTGACCAAGGCAGTGAGGGATTTGCCTGAGGCGGTACAGGCTGGACACAGCAGGGATTAGAATACTGGCAGAGGGGTTGCTTTGCTTAACCTGGCCCTCAGGGGATGAAAGCTGAGACAAAGGCATGGAACTCACAGACTGAGTAAAACTCATTTGCAGCCTCAGTCTGATCAGGGAAAATAGCCTTGACAGAAATAAATTCTGGGAACTTCTTCTGTTCCAGCAGCAACATCAATCAGGGACAGGGCTGGAACTGAGTG